>JBBPQV010000458.1:0-20552 GCA_038092675.1 Boletus rufocinnamomeus
ATGGGTCCAGTGGGGACACTGAGCGCCCCGAGCTGCTAGGCGAGGCCGACGACGAGGTGGAATATGGGGAAATCCTGCGCTGCTGACGCGTTGCCTTGCGAGTCATAGCGGACGGATGACTCTCAGAATTTGGTTTGGGTTCGTATCCATGAATCTCCTTACGGTGCCTCGTGAGGGAACCGGGGTCAGCAGATGTGAAGTCGCATCCGTCTACAGGGCACTTGTGTGGACGTTCACCAGAGCTATCAGACGACTGAGCGACGCGTTTATTGCATCATCCGTGGTACACTCACTGTACGTTCAGGTGAGTTGCGAGATTGGAACGCTGGAGGGTTTTGTACGTGCATCCGGGGTAGGGGCACGCATGCATTCTGTTGGGACCGGTCAGCGTCGCGTCGCAGGAGATATCATTGGACGGTGCACGTACAACTCTTCCCTGTTTGTTGCATGGAGCCTCATGTGTCTTGCGAGGTCGGCTTTGCGGCCGATGGTCTTATTGCATACACTGCAATCTATGGCGGTCTGAATAGGATAGATGAGTAATGCACACGCACGATACTAACTTAGGACATACAGAGGTACGAGGTTTTACCATGATTGTGGAGGGTTTCCGTCAAAGGGGTGATTCAGAAGAGGGGTGCAGGGTGAGGATGGCTGCAGGTGAGGGACCACTAACGGACGCGTGCGAGGGGAAAGGGATAGCTCGCCGTCCGGTGAGTGGAAGATAGGCGCTGGGGATGAACCAACCCATTCTCTCCACGCGCCAATTTATAGGATTGGGGGAAGTCCACACCTTGACCATGGGATAGAGTGATTGCGTCGGAGCAACTTTTCATAGCCACAAGGAAAATTACCCTGTAAGGCTACTTTCAGAAAGCAATCGCATTGGGAGGTCCAAGCACCAGGGGGTGCCACCCGCGTAGGGGGGTGAGCCACTCGGTTAGCGGACATGGTACGAATATGGTGAAAATGCTTGATTGCGTCGGGGCATGTTTTCCAAAAATTACCCACTACGGTAACCTTGCGAGTGGCTCAGGATAAAATTCCACAGTTCGTCTTCGTTCCAGTACAAGGATGTCTTCATGATAGTCAGAGTTGATATTTCGCAGTGGATCATCACGAACCGTTCTTGAAGTCCAAGTTTGTTAGTGATCGCCCTGTGCTTCTTCCTGAGACAATAGAGCCCTTTTTGGTGCTTACGTTAGCAATTGCGAAGGGGAAAAATAACCCCTGATTTAGAGTGCGACTGAATGGCGAGAAAGGTGACCACCACCTATCCGACTGGCCAAATTCTTAAACTAAGGAAACACTTACAGATGTCTAGGTTTAACGGGGCAAATTCCTGGTATCTTTAGTCGCGCTAGGGAGCCAAAAGGACGAGGAGGGTAAAAATAACCTACCATGTTACTTAGTTCGATTCGATTTAGAGGTTTTTTGCCGTTGTAAACTCTCGCATGAAGTCCGAGTGGTGACCATGTTCGAGATTATCCCAGATCGAAAGTATATAAGAAGCTACGCGAGATGCTGCAAACTGAATCATAATCCCGGTGGCCGTGAAGCACCACGGAACTGGCCGGTAAACGTCCCCAGCATTTCTGTGGGGGTCATGTTCCATCTGACCACACTGCCTGCCAGAAATCCTGCGAGAAAAAGGGTGCGTGCGTATCAGTATACGGAAAATTAAAAAATTTCGGCTTTACAAGACTCGAAACACTTGGGATTGACAAGGACGGAATGCAATGAGACCACGAAGCAGTTCGACTCACCAACCCCGATTCCAGCCATCATCGTCTTCCCAAAGACGCTCCCTGGCGCTTGCGGACGAGCCATACGTAACGCATACAAACCCGTCAAACCGAGTGCACCTGTCCCGACGACTCTACATGAAATGCAGTCCTTGTACTCCCACTCCTTCCCCTCTTCCGACGGTGTCCAAGGAGGGGTATCTGGCGAAGAAGTAGATGAAGGCACAGGGTTTGACGCACGCGGTGGTGCAGACATTCTGATGCGAGCAGAGTGATGATTCTGTACCAGCAAAATAGCACTTCGCAAGGTACGTCGTGTGAGCGGTGAACCGTCAGATATTATGCAAAAAATGTCAATTTGTGAATGGCCGAAAGTCTATGGAAAAGATATTTGTGTCAGACGTCTGAGATCCCCAGCTCATGTAGTGCCCGTACTTACTGTAGGGCGACAGTTTACCTCTCAGAAGGGAGCGCGTATTTGCCGATTTTTCAAACCCAGCCACCGTGACTGCTCGGAGGAGTGGTCCGCACAAAGAATACATGCACATTTTATGCATCTTATGGTCGGTACCTCCATGGCCAAAAAATCTCACAAAAATCTGCTTATCATCTCCCCGCTTAGCGAATGTCTTGAGGTCATGGACGTCAGGTAACCGATTCGAAGTTTAGGCACAGGCTTTGTGACATGGACCAAAATGGCAATCGGGTCGCCATTCATGGTGCTGCCGCTTTTGTCTTCTACGACCATGAGTACGAACGATGGCGATCAAGGACACGTCTCGTTGAGTGTCCTCATCAATCAAATAGATCACATTTTGGCACCTCCCGGACCGCTCGACAACGCCTCACTACCTCGCGTACCCGTGGTTCGTATATACGGCGCCTCTTCTACCGGTGAGAAGGCTTGTGTCCATGTCCACCAAGTCTATCCGTATTTCTTCGTCGAATATCCTGGCAATATGGCCCCAGATCACGGTAAGCCCGCTCGTTTGTCTGCAATAGTCAATTCATCTGTTCGCTAGTCCACCAGTACATTGCCCAGCTATCCCTATCCCTCAATCACGCTCTTGCACTCTCGATCAAACGTAATCCCACCTCCCCCAACTCCAAGTTTATCCGTGCCATCATCCTTGTGAAAGGCGTTCACTTTTATGGATTTCATTCTTCCTACACACCATTCCTCAAGATTCTCATCGCAGATCCCGCCCTTGTCAACCGAACTGTGACCATATTGCAATCCGGCACGGTCATGCATACCAAATTTCGTGTCTACGAGAGTCACCTGAGCTATCACCTCCAGTTCATGTGCGACTTTGGTTTATACGGCTGTGGTTGGATCAATCTCGGCCAAGTTTGGAAACGTGGCGTTGACGAGGACGGTTCGGACCTAGGTGCATCCAACGCGTTCAAGATGTCTCCCCACTTTCGACAGTCGCGCATGCCGCTTGAAGTGGATGTGGCCGCGCATCAGATACTCAACCGGCACCAACTTTCTGCGCGTAGCGTGCATCACAAAATGACCATTCCAGCGCCACCGATGCCATCTGACCCTGTCGTCTTGAGTGTCCGTGAACTTTGGGAAGACGAACGCCACCGCCGAGTCGCCAGAGGCTTGTCTCCAACCCCTGCGGTGCCGATCGACTTGAGCAAATCGTCGAGAGGGAAAGGCGGGGATTGGGTCGCTGAGGCGCGGTGGTGGGAAGAACTCCGGGCTAAGATCCAGAGAGAAAAAGAAGACAATCAAATGATGGTTGAGAGTGAGGCACGCTGGGAAAAGTGGGCTATGACGACGTTTGAGAGTGTTGAGGTGCTCTGGGAACCAGAGTGGCGGACTTGGAAGCCTGGACAGCCTGGGTCGAGAGACTCGAATGTCACCCCACCACTCGTTGAAGCCGAGGATGCGGAGAATCCTTTTGCGCATGCCAGCCAGGGTGAATCGTGGATGGGGAATGGTACTCCAAAGAACATTGGTGTGGATGTCGACGAGGAAATCCTGTCAAGCCAGGATATCGATCAAATGGCGGAACAGGAGTGGCCAAAATTGCCTGACGATGGGAAGAATGGTGAGGCGGAAGAGGTCCTCGAGGAGGAGGGTCGCATATGCCAGCTAGAGGAGAAACTGGCACCCGGTCTCCAAGAAACTGAGAACCATGGAGATGTAGACACGAGGGCGAGGTGAGTCTGTCAACTTGACGTTCCTTTCCTATCAGACTAATGCAATCACAGCACAGCCAATGCATTCCACGCGAAAGAAGAAACACCCGTCGCCAAGAACCCTTTCACGATTGCTTGGAATCAGCTAATACAGGCAAGGTATCGCGATCCTTTGTTCGTGAAATGTTTGTTCACTTGATGCCACAGACAGAAACGGACACGCAGTCACTCTGTGGATATCAATGATCTAGCAACGCCCGCCAAGTGAGACTGAACTATATGTCACCTGTTCCGACCTTAATAATCTGATTAGGCTACGAAGACAACAAACGTCCGCTCATGATGTCTTCACGACACCGAGGTGAGAGCCCTGCTTTGCGATCAATCGTAATCTTGACACATTACGCAGGACCCTGTCTCCTCAACAACCGTTGGATAGCATACCTGGAAACAATGTTGTTTCCACTCCCGTTCGTGGTTGCAGGTCGGTGAAACATAGTCAAACCAGTAACGCACCAATGACATGGTTTACCGCGAAGCCCAGACATGCTGCTTACCGATAACACCCCAAATCCTGCAGGTCCGACCCACGACGAAGAACCAGATTATCTACCGTAGGCCTTGTTCTATACCAAGGGGTCGTTCGTTCACGAAGTCGCCAGCACCTTCGAACCAGATTCAATCGAGATTACATCTCAACTTAACTCCTCGTGGGCGCCGTTTTCCCTGCCTAGGGCGTCATATGACTCTCAGCCCGAATCTCAGTCCTCGGTACTACCGTCGAAGGGTCGTGTCTTTGTCTACGCTCCTCCTCCACCCTCTACATCGGAGTTGCTGAGCACACTCGAACAATTCGGGCTGCCAAGGCGAATTTATCGCGATCCATTCTATTCCAAGAAAGCTGACGTCCCTGATGGCCCGAGAGAGTATGCTGGCCTCGTCTACCGTCTCAAAGGCGGTGGAGGACTTGACAACCTTGAGGAGTGGCAAAGGAGCGAGAATCACATCTCTTCGTCCAAAGGGACGCGGCTTTCTGCACCATGTAGCGGATGGGAATATGCCAGCATTCCCCCAAGTGTCCGGCAGGTCAAGAAGTGGTTGGAGGAAAATCCATTCAAGCTAAGTAAACCTGCGACAGATAATTCACAGGTAATTCATCTTTTCGTCGCACTGCAGTAATCAAATTTACCTGTCTGGCCAGATCGCAGGGCAGACACCAGCGAACGTCTCTGGACGGGACTTATTGCCTGCGAAACGTTCCGAGTTAAACACACGCGAAGGTCAACACATGACCCTGTTCTCGATGGAAGTCTTTGGTGCGCCTTCTCCTACAAATCATTTTCGACTATCTTGAAACTCTTGCATAGCACCTTCTCGAGGGGATCGCATGCCTGACGCGAATCAGGATGAAATTGTTGCGCTCTTCTACGCACTAGGAAACGATAACCTGCATTCCGGGTTACTCGACCAAGGCATTCTCGTGGTTCGAAATCCACAAATGGACCCTCGTCGTTTACGTGGCTATTCTCTCGAAGTGCTCCCCGACGAACTCGAGCTAATCAATCGAATCATTGACATCATCGTTGACCTTGACCCAGATATCCTCGTGGGTTGGGAAGTGCAAACGGCGTCCTGGGGATACCTTAGTTCCCGTGGGTTTCAATATGGTAGGATGCTCGGCACCCCAAGACGCTGTACTGACGCTCGCAGGACTCGACGTTGCCGAATTGATTGCGCGTGCACCGACCACCTTGACGCGGAGTGGAACCGACCAATGGGGTGTCAGAACGACCACTACCTTCAAGGTCACTGGCCGACACGTGTTCAATGTTTGGAGAATTATGCGTAGCGAGCAGACGCTGGGCAGTTACTCATTCGAGAACGTGGCCTTTCATCTGTTACGCAGAAGGTTAGTGTTTGAACGTGCTAGATACGTTGTGACTGACGTCGACCGCGCACAGGGTTCCTCGCTATACGCCGTCGGCATTGACGACGTGGTATAATGGCGAGAGTCCTGTCCATACTGCTCAGGTCCTACGATATTTTCGTGACCGCACTGCGATGACACTTGACATTCTCGAGGAAGCGGAGACGACCACGAAAACTGCGTAAGTTCTCGGTCGTCCCAGATGACGACGATTCTCCAGACTGGTAGCGGATGACTGACACGCTCGATGACAGTGAATTCGCCCGTGTTTTCGGAGTCGATTTCTACTCCGTCATCAGCCGTGGCTCTCAGTTCAAAGTAGAGTCTTTCTTGTTTCGCATCGCGAAGCCGGAGAGTTTTGTTCTTTTCTCTCCGAGTAAACAAGACGTACGTCGCGCGTTTCGCCAATGGAATTCATCCAGCCTGGAAATGCTCACTAGTCGGAAATCTCAGGTTGGCAAACAAAACGCTGCAGAATGTATGCCTCTTATCATGGAACCTCTCTCCGCGTTCTATAACGGACCTCTCCTCGTTTTGGACTTCCAATCTCTGTATCCGTCGATCATGATTGCGTACAATTACTGTTACTCGACGTGTTTGGGTCGCGTGGCCGAGTTTCAAGGCCGAAACAAGCTGGGCGTGACGGATCTCGATCTCCCCCCTGGACTGTTGGAAAAGCTGCAAGATTACATTACGAGTCCGTCGGTTCACTCAACGCATTTCACGAAAATGCCGTACTCACCCTTCCCGCGTCCCAAGTTGCACCGAACGGCATCATGTATGTCAAGCCTATAGTGCGACAGGGACTTTTAGGCCGGATGTTGACCGAGCTGTTGGACACGCGCGTGATGGTGAAACAGGCGATGAAGAGCGTCAAAAGCGACAAAGTACGCACGCACGTTCCTTTCCCGATCGCTTCCCCGTGTCTGTGTCTCATTTTTCTCTTTGGTCATACCACCCACGTGGCAATGTAGGCACTGAGACGGATACTGGACGCGCGGCAGCTCGGACTCAAGTATATCGCCAACGTCACGTATGGCTATACGAGCGCGACGTATTCGGGACGGATGCCTGCGGTGGAGATTGCAGACAGTATTGTACAGAGTGGTCGAGAGACGCTCGAAAAGGTGCGTGTGTGCTAAATGGAGACGACTCGAACGTCGTAATTGCTACTACCCACGTCGTTTGTTGGTAACCCAGGCCATCGCTGTCATCGACACCACAGAGAAATGGGGCGCGAGGGTCGTGTATGGGGATACAGACTCGGTGTTCATCTATCTCAAGGGTAAAACCAAGGAACAGGCGTTTAGGATTGGATACGAAATCGCGGATACGATCACGGCGATGAACCCACCACCTGTCAAGCTCAAGTTTGAAAAGGTGAGCACGCGATACGGGAGATTTGCATGTACCGTCCCAGTCGAGAACTCATGGCGTTTGGGAAAGGTGTACTTGCCATGCGTGCTCATGGCAAAGAAGAGATATGTCGGATTCAAATATGAGACACCCGACGAAACCGAACCTACGTTTGATGCCAAAGGCATCGAAACCGTCCGACGCGACGGTGTACCGGCTCAGGCGAAAATGACTGAGACGTGTTTAAAGTCTGTGACCGTCTATCGCAAACTCCTCCCGAGGCTCATGATATAAAAAAATGTTGCAGGATTCTGTTCCGTACGCAAGACCTGAGCGAGGTCAAGAGCTACTGCTACAAAACGTGGTCGAAAATCTTGCGCAACAGAATTTCCTTGCAAGATTTCATCTTTGCAAAGGAAGTGAAGATGGGGACGTATAGGTGAGAAAAAATCGCCGTGATATTTGCGTTGCATCGTGCAGCAAGGCAGGAGCCGACGTTCTTTTTGTCAGCGACAAGGGGCCTCCTCCACCTGGTGTCGCGGTGGCTGCGCGAAGGATTTTAGAGGACGGGAACGATGAACCTCAGTATGGAGACCGTGTACCGTACGTCATCGTGCGCGGTGATCCACATACACGGCTCGTGGAGAGAGCCATCACGCCAGAAGAGTTTCTGGCGAACCGGTGGGTCCCGATACCCTCAAAAGCGCGACCAAAACTGATATATAAACCAACCAGGCAACTGCGCATCGACGCGACCTATTACATCTCGAGGGTTCTGATACCCCCATTGGAGCGCATCTTCAATCTCGTGGGTGCGGACGTCCGAGGATGGTATGACGAAATGCCGAAAACGGTCACTGTTGACGAACGGGATCCGCTTGCGCTCTCGCCCAGAAAGCGTGAGCGTGCGTCTATTCATACCAACAGGTTCAAGATCGACGAGCATTTTCAAAGTGCTCGCTGTCTGACGTGTGGCCGTATGGCTTTAGACGGTTAGTTTCGCATCGTCCACTTTGGGGTACTGAATCGATGATGTCTCCCTCTTCTTTTTTCAGGTATCTGTGAAGCTTGTCACGCCAACCCTCAAGTGACGATACCCACTCTCTTGCTTCGTTTGCGAAAAGGAGAACAAAAGCTACTCGACGCGCAGCGTATATGCGCGTCTTGCACGTCTACCGCATCGAGTGAGCCGAACGCGTGCATGAATATCGATTGTCCCTGGCTGTATGAGCGAACAAAGGCAGAACAAAAGTATGATTTTCTGGAGGGATTACGGACGCTGGTAGAAGATTTGGACGTGTCGGATGATGACGGGGATGGGCGTGCACAGATAGACGTAGTTCTGTAACGGGTGTACGGTATGCAGGTACCCAGTCGTGGGAAAGCCTCGGTGCGGTGGTGGGCGGTCCAGTCGCGTGAGTGATCTATTGGACGTGCACGGTGCACCTGACACGTCCGGCGATCCTTTTCATTTGAGTTTGCGTTCGCTTCAAAGATACCCGGTGTGACTTTTTGTCCTGAACCTTGTATCGCAGTCTCGCAATGCGCACGGTTTCTGGGAGGCTGGGCTTCCTCCCGACATGCTCGAAGCTGCTTGTCACGAAAGTAAAGTGGTTTGGGATGACATTCTTGGCTGCATCCCATGCCAGCTAGGAAGCTATATCCAACTCCAAGTCCGAGCAGAGTTCGTAGGTCGATGGATCGCAGTCGGTCATGGCAAGCATGCCAATCTTTACTCCGGAAATTTTGAGTATGGCATCGAACCATTGCAAAACCGGCTTGCTGCGATGGTCAAGTCAAGTTATTGATGAGCATATCTTCCATGCCACTGGCATGTAGCTCGAATTCACGATGGCGTATTCCGACTTCATGGTAGTACGTACTATGAACGAAGATTTGCGTGTAGCGACGTGGATTTGTTCCGATATCATATCGGACCTCGATGGTGTTGTACATTGGCAATCTTATTTATATTTTTTTCCGGAGCTAGAATATCCAGTTGAGATCAGTGAAAAGAGTAAAGGCAGACAGACCTCACCCACACTCCCACCTCTCAGGCTCTTCCGTTCTTTCTAGGGGCGTGCTTCCCACAAGCCCGTATGCAGGTAAGTAGATTTGTCAAGAAGCCGCATGAAGAGATATCCATACCCCTCTAGACAAGATACACATTACTCCGTGTCGAACCAATAGTAATAAAAGTTGGTCGGAACACCGTTGTCGTACAGATTGTAGCAGGTGTCTGGCCCGATGGACACGGGATAGCCGCAGTTGTAGCCGTTGAGGCACGTGTACACTGCCCAGTCATAGTTGCCAGGATTATACCAGTAAATGGACAGGAAGCCCATGTCGTTCGGGGCGGCCTCCCCTTCGTTTGCAGTGATAGTCAGATACTCGCCATCGACCATCTCACATGTGCCTGTGCAGTCTTGGCTGCTGCAGAAGACGAACGCGTCGCCATCGGGGAAGGTAACGGCAGGATAACCACTGCTAGGCGACGCAGATGATTGGGCAAGAACGCCACTCACAGCGAAGAGGACGGGTAGTAAGAGTACGTGAGGGTTGAAATGCATGGTGTCAAGGGCCAAGGAAGTCAACGAGGGTAACAAACTTGCAAGTCGGAAGCGCGATATTAGGTGCTCGGCACTCTCATGTGAAGCAAACCCACGCGAGGGTCATTTTAGTGCGCGGCTGCATTGTCGGATGGCGGCCGGGGAGGGAGACATGTCCCGCTGCGTATGTGACCATGCTTGATATGACAGCATGGTGGGTGTGGAACTCACGGCACAAAATCTGTGGTCGCTACTTGCAAACATATATAACAAGCTAACAAGTGCCCTCGTCCTGAATATACCGTTAGCAGGTCATGCGGGAATACGACGCTGAAACGGGGTAGACTGTCCTACGATTGGAGGCGTCACTGCGAGGAGTATCAACGACGCCTGTTTCCATTCCGAGTTAGCGTACACGGCTCGGGCGTTTTGGACAATGGGAGAGCGAACCTATGGGTCATCTGATCGAGCTGTGATGGCAAGGGTGTCGCCAAGAAAAGGTAGGTGACGAATTAGAGATAAACAAAACAAAGCGGGAGGGTCAAGTGCACGCTTTCAAAGGCTTTTTCCGCGTCGTACCGAACCCGAACTGCGCCCGGAGCGACTCGTGCAGGGGTGAGGATACGATGCTACTCACTTGGCCACACATGTCACGTCTGAAGAAGGACAAACCAGAGTAGTCCTGGAGAGCCCGGGGGCCGAGGCCGTCGATGAGGTTGGATTACAAGCCTCTCGACACTAAACTCGGCATTCAGTCCATATGACCGGTTAAACGTGAGGCCTTGAGACTTGAAACTTGAAGTGCGGACCAGGTGCGGTTAGTTTCAGTGTGACAGCAACCGCAAACCGCTGGTACAATATTCCTTCGCTACCGCCAGTCACTGTTGGATTTACGCGTATCCAACTCGCGTATCGAGTTGTTCCATATATATACCTACCGGTGGTCTGTGATAAACAAGTGACAAGTCTCGGCAGACTTAGGAGTTGATCAGCAACGATGTCTGCCACGATCGACTCACTCATATATCGTCGACCGTCAATGTTCTTGGACGACTTCAGGGCCTCCCCACTGCTCTTCCTCGCACGCCGTGTCTACTCATGGACACAGTCCTCCGTTCCGGTTCCACCCATCCAACCGTCCCCGACCGACATCCGCATCGTCTGCATCTCCGACACCCACAACACGCACGCCACACAACCAGCCCTCCCAACAGGGGACATTCTCCTCCACGCCGGCGACCTCACCCAGTCCGGTACACTCCCCGAACTCTGCGACGCTCTCGCGTGGCTCAGTGTGCAGCCCCATCCCGTCAAGGTGTTCATCGCAGGGAACCACGACAGTACGCTCGCGGAACCCGAAACACGCACATACATACGCAAGACGTACCCCACATTGACATACCTCGAGAACGATGTGGTGGAAGTGACCGTGCGCAGACACACTCTGCGTATCTACGGGAGTCCGTACACCCCTCAATACGGCACATGGGCCTTTCAATACCCGCGCTTCCGCCCGTCCCATCCCCGGTTTTCCAGTGCCCTCCTGCCAGTCGTCGACGTACACCATCCATCCGTTGCGCTCTGGTCCGAGATCCCGCCCCGAATCGACGTGCTCTTGACGCATGGGCCACCGTTGGGACATCTTGACCGCGGAGTGGGGTGCGCTGTGCTTTTGTCGGCACTGTGGCGCGTTCGCCCAAGGTTGCATGTCTTTGGGCACATTCATGCCGGGCGGGGTGTCGAACGTGTCAGTTGGAACGACGTCCAGCCCGCGTTCGAGGCCGTGTGTGTCTACGCCGATGCCGACACAGGGGCAGGAGCGGGGTGGGCCCAGTTCGTCCAGTTGATGTGGCGGGCTGTCACAGCGAAATTGTCCGCATGGTGGTGGGGAAGACGCGTGAGACGGATGTGGGGACGGGAAACGGTGCTTGTGAATGCGGCGAGTATAGGAGATGGGTCGGGCACGCGGGAGGAAGACAACGAACGGAGAGGCGCGATCGTGGTGGACGTGGATTTGACGGCATGAGTGCGTGCATATCCGTGGTGATGGCTGGGGATGAATCGATGACATCGGAAGCCGTTTCCCTGAGTCTCCGATTCAGATGTGCCACCCGTTCAGCGTTTCAGCCTCGGAGGTTGCATCGACAGGCATGGTGTCGAACGATACAAGTGCAAAACATGGGAAGTCCACAAGCACGGTGACCATGTGATCCTACAACACCCTCGACCAACGAATGGCTTCGTGACTCGTCCTGGTGACCCGGTTCGTTCGGGGTTCAACGATTTCCAGATAGCTTTTACCCTTCATGAAACAAGATGGTCACATATTCGGGATACGCCAGGAGCCCGGTCAGATATCTTTGGAACGTCCGCGTTCACATCCCCGTCTCCGTACTAATCTGTAAACAGAAATGCCACCCGTGTATGCGTTAGGTTAGTGTTCTCGAATGTGAATATAATATAAGTACTCATTGGGGATCCGGGAGGCTTGAAGCCGAAAGCTGAAGCGACAGCTAGATTTTTGGCACACTAATAGTACTTGTCTGCACTGAATCAATCAGCCAGTGTCACGAATGTGACGACACCGACTTGGCTTCCCGGTCTCCGGGTTCAACGCATTTTCGGCAATATGGAAGGCTTGTCATTTGATCGTCATCACAGATCAGTGACGGCGTGTCCTGAGGATGACCGCGGTACCCGCACGAACTTGTACCATGTATGGACAATATTTGGTACAGGGTCGACCGGGTGAGGGAAACGTTGGAGTAACTGCATTCTTCATCGACATTGCCTTTGTAGGTATGGGGACCGCCGGTATGTCGTATCATCGTTCTTAGACTTGGACCGTCGGGGCATCGCATGGTTGACCTACGACGATGGCGATCGAAAATTGCGCACCGCACCAGAAGACGGATATCTCTGAGGAACTTGCCACTCAGGCTGGCTTGTCCGTTATGTAAATGGGTGCCGCAACAGTGCCGGGATTGCGAAGGAAGCGAAGACCGGTCAATGGAGCGGTCATTAGCCCTAGAGCATGGTTCGGTCATATAATGGAATGCAGCCCCCGGGATTAGGTGTGCAGAGTCGAGCGCCGGTACTTGAAGGGAAGTTGTTAGGACAGCCAAGCGGAGTTACAGTAACTGTTGTTCCAAATTCCAACAAGTTCGCATGCCGTTGATGTGCCGTCGGATCCAACCATGGCTATGTCTATGGAGGCTTGCTCCGCTCCGAGAAAAAACCAACGTGTACAAACTCACATTTAATGATAGAATACAATGTAGTAACCAATCAACATTGCAGAAAAGCTCGCGGGAGCCCTTAATTTCTTTTTTTTTACTAGCCATTCTCCGATCAGAAAGCGACAACGTTGCACACAGTCTTGCAGAGTTTGCTTCCACCGTGTCCCCCAATATTCCACCTAACTCGGGCGGTTATCGACCATTAAATTCTCGGGCTCGCTTACTCGACCGAGAGCGTGCTCTCATCATTTCAGCGCCAATGGTAGACATCGGAGCTCAGGCAAGTAAAATTAAATCCAGCTCAACCCCAGCCACAGAGAAAATTTCGATCAAATCATTCGATCGGCGTAAAGGAACTTCCGCGTGCAATGTCGAGACACCAACCAGTTCCTCCACTCGCACGGGGGCCACTTCGAACGTTGGAGTATCGATGCCGTATATGATTCAACCTGCCAGTGGAACCTTGTCATAATATTGCGTTGCCATGTGTCTGCGTTACACCATCCAACATAACAATGTATCCGGGTATGTAATTCGAAGTAGGGGCCTCGTGTGGGCATGCTGCCACTGGACCCGAATGCCAATCTACACTTAAATACATCTTCGCGGAAACTTTTTTCGAGGATCTCTTGCTAGCCCTTCGCGTTGGCACTTGACGTCGCTCTTTTAACCCACTGATCACATATGTCTACTTCGGTTCCGTCCACTATCGATCCACCGCCACTCCCTTTCAGTGTGGATAACACGCTAGGCGCCCTCCTCATTGGTGCTCTTTTCGCTGCAGCGTGAGTGTTTTCGGCTCCTGGCACCCGCACATTCATCTTACCAAGGTCGTTCTTTCAGTTTCTGGGGTGTTACGAGCGTTCAGACTTATATCTACTATCAACGATACCCCAACGATCAATTAGTTTTGAAGCTCGTTGTAAGCTTCTCCTGTGACATCCAAGTATCTCGTATCGTTGCTAATTTCTTATTGGTCGTAGGTAGCGATACTATGGTCAGATTATGCACATCCAGACCTGTTCTTCTGTTTGCTGACGCTCCTTGTAGGATTTTGGACACCTTTGATGCATGCTTGACCAGTCATATAGTCTATCATTATCTTGTGATTAACTACATGAACCCAAGCTCTATAGCAACACCACTGTGGTACGTGTTCTTTCGTCGTTCTTCAAGATGTAGCAATTTAGATTTTCTGCAGGAGTTTGATCGTGAGTCACTTCGTTTTGATAGACCTACCTCCATCTAAGGCAGTATTTTCGCCAGATCCATACAGCGGTGACAGTGAGATTTCGATGTTTCGTAACTTCGAAGCTTTTTAATGAATAATTTGGTTTCAGACCGTCACAGATGTGCTCATCCGGTGGTAAGCGTACTCCAGATACTCTGCAATCCCAATGCTAATTAACTTTAAGTATGTTCTCAAAGCGAGTATGGGCGCGTAAGTCTGCTGTCATTCTTCAATGGCTTTCTCCGACGGTGTATAGTCAGCAATAAGAACATCATCTTGACGTCCATTGTTGTGAGTCGAGTTCCGCGAGCGTTAGGGTCATTAAGGTGGTGTGTTCTGACCCGTTTCATCAGTGGATCATATCTCTTTGCGATCTGAGTAAGTATTGTGTGGATACTCGTCTTGCTCACGCTGACTTGCGATTTCCATGTAGTCATTGGCCTCAGTAAGCATACTCTTCTTGAAAATAATCTGGATGAACTGAAAGCGTTGCAGCAATTACGGCGAAAGCGTCGGTCCTAATTCTTGTTCGATGCGCCGGAACCTCACGAAATATCCCAGTTTTGAACTTGAGTCTTGGACGCAACTTGATACCCTCGCGGTCAGCACACGTACCGAGTCTCTAGTCGCGAATTTCTAAACCGCATACAGCCCCTGTTTTATGCCTGCTTTGTCACGTCTTTTGCAGGAGACCTTTACGTGTCTGCCGTGCTTTGTTACTACCTGTTCAGGTCAAGAACGGGATTCCAGAGGTAATAGCAATCCGTCACGTATCCACCGTTTCGCTTAGTTGTTCGTCACCAAGTACGGATACACTGATCAATACCCTCGTGGCATATACAATTACAACTGGTGAGACACACCCCGTACCTTCCGTTCTTGGTCATTCTAATAGACATTCTCTAAGGACTACTCACATCGTGCGTACCTTCCTCCAAGCTTTGCGATTTCGAATATCAATTTGTACATTCATCAGCATCGACGCCATTCTTGGAACTACAATGGTGTGTTGATTGTTATGCTACTCTGCATGGGAACACCGTTGATTATGCCTGATAGTTCGCCGTGATGCCTACAAATTACATCTTCATGGCGTTCTACTTCAATCTCGCAAAACGTAAGCACTCGCAGACTTGAACTCCCCCCTACCCGGTAAGGACGATACAGAGCCTAATGCTGTTTCTCCAGTGTACATAAATTCATACCTAGCCCTGTAAGTCTGGGTTTCGTCTTCCCCCCTTTTTTCGTTTGCCCGCCCACGGCTGTCGGTGTCGTGGCAGCCACATGCAAATTCGATGTGGAACGAAAAAAAAAACGGACTTCACACCGAGTGGCAACACAAAACTCACGATGAACTCCCCACCTCTTTTGGTTCCTAGACTCAATGCACGTCAACGCCTCCGCAGAGGCTCCGGACCCGTTTCCATCCATCTCTCCGCGCTGTCCGGAGACCCCCGTTTCGCAACTGGCTTTACAGAGTCGACGATCGAAAGCCCGATGTCGCCCGCCCTCTGCATTGACAAAGTGCGTCTTTTTGTGGGGGGAGGGGGGGAAGTCGATCGTGCTGACCTTTTGACTTTTTCTTTCTCTCTCTCGGTTGCTAGGCCCCGCATCGGGATTTGGAGATCGCGGTGCATACGCATACGACGGTGGAACGGGCAGACGACTCGGTGGCGCGGGCTTTCTGAGGCGCCACGTGGCGTGCTGTTCCCTGCTTGTGGCTGGTTGCCCACAACGTACTTGTGCGCCATTGCCGTGCGCGCGCGCGCTTGGTTCGTCTGCAACCGTTTTTCTCTCCGACATTCGATACAAGATTGATTTTTAAAACAAATGGGTATCATTCCTTTGCAAGCAAACAATAAGGAGGCGCCGAACGTCCACATGTGTAATTATTTAACGTAATAGTCATCATGTTCCCCCCGATCCACAACAATAGTATAACGTTCATTGGAAGCATACATTATACCGTTCGTCGTTATCCCGACTTGCCCCACTGTTTGTCAGAGGCAGGATTGGATTCCTTCTTCAGGATGGGTGTCTTCATCGCTGTACCCGAGCGAGTGCGGATGGATAAGACGTATGTATATGCACGGCTCTCCTACGACCCGCTGAAAGCGGTCCGTACTGAGAACCCCCCAAGCAGGCCGCGCGCGCGAACAATGCGTGTCAACGGTGTTGTCACCAAAATCGGTTACTCTCCGGCGGTAGACCGTCCGCGGTACGAAGCATGACAATGTTCGAAGAAAGGCTAGACCACTGTAATCGACCATCTTCACGTCAAAAAACGCGGTCAAAAAAGAAAAGGTCAACTATCGACTCACCCCGTTTCCTATAAACACTTGCGCTTTCTGCGCCACCAACATGTCGAGCGCTTGTGCGACGAATTTCTGTTCCCACGTCAAGTTCAAATCCCGATTGCTTCCGATATGTTCCCACCCCCCCAGATCGCCCAGGGCGAGTTTGAGGTCTTCAACCCACGCATCGTCACCGTTGGTCATGATGTAGAGATAATCGAGCGGTCCGCGCGATGCCTCCCGCACCGTCTTAACCTTGTCGACGATCTGCTCCATACTGGGATAACAGTGGGCCATGTACGCCTCGCGATTCTCTGACGATAGTCGAGGATCACCCAGAACCTGATCGAGCTGATCTGGCAGTTCAGGAAAGGAATTGAACGCGTTCCAGCCCGAGTTCGACTTGGCGAGGTATTTGCAGTGGTCTACAAAGTCGCCCCTTCGCAGATGCATGACGAGTAGGCCATCCATGATCCTGTCGACCCTGGAAGCCTGGCTTTCTGACCAATACAAGGAGGGCGGATAAATGAGGTCACTATTCGCTTCGAAGGCGTCGTGAATCAGGGGTGACCATTCCCAATGGGACAAGACGGGTAAAGTCGACAAATATGGCCAAATGCTCAAAAGGCGTTCTTTTTGACCGTATACGCTGTAAGACCTAGTGAGTCCTCTGACAGGATATACGTTGCTGAGCAACGCACAAGACATTGAATATTTGGTTGTCCGGAGATGTCTCTTCGAATTGCAGACAAGGGTCTTCGATAGACAAAATCTTGTCCACCCATTTATCGATGACAAATCTGACCGTATCTGAATCGCTCCAGCCGCTGACATCAGATAATCGCAAGATGGTCGGATTTGGGCAAACTCTGTGGAAGAAATCCTTGTGTACAGCTCGAGGAGTGTTGTCTCCTGGAGGTAGCGCTCCACCGGCCAGCGGTCCTAGAGTATTGGATCGTGCTCAACACTTATAGTATCCAAGAGAGGGGTTTTCTTTACCATCAATAAGCGCATTCAGAGGGATGCGAGATGGAATGAGCTTCCCGTTAAAGTGTGAGTATGGTGTGCCATCAACGGCCCACGTATAGTCATCAAAGACAAAGCTAGGACTGGTGTTAGGAACGGATTCTCCCAGATTGCGATGTTACTGACGAGCGATTAGTCGCGTATGCGAGAACGTAGCTTAGGATGTAATCTTGCATTATATTTCCCCATCCTACTCCTACATTGACGATCAGCGAGGTGTGCGGTGGAGCGTACTAGTTGGCGTACTGGATGGATGATTTGGTGACCAGAGGTACTTGACGTGGGAGCGTTCGTAGGATTCGTAATGTGGCAGCTCGAGTTGTAATTGGCTGTGATGTGGGTATAATGGAGGATAGCGACGATAGACAAGCAAGGAATACACGAGGCTGCGATTAAATGGAAAAGCGACAAGAATTAAGATCGCCGTAGTGACGACTGCGAGTCGCGGGTAGAGTCGGCCATAAGGAAAGCGGATGTTTGACATTCAGTGCACGGATGTCGGAAGGGAAGAAGAATGATAAGGGGGAGCGGGGATTCTAGATGATTACAGAACGGGGGGAAACGGTATCGTTTTAGCATCGACTTGGAGTATCCTCTGTGCGGGTATAAGTGTTGCAGTAAAGCGCCCACTTTGCGGCAGATCACCGCTGGGCTGCTGTGCACTGCTCGAGTTGTCAATTCGCCTAGCCAATTTGATGGATTGTAACCGAAACTGTGACCTAAATGCACTGCGCCGCAGCCTTACAGCAGTATCGGCATGTCAATGAAAAACCGCAGCGCGCAAAATGGGAATGACTCTCAGATCATCGGGTCAGTGCGGAAAGCTTCTCAAAAGGTTATTCCATTGGAGAATAAAGTATCTGAATCACTGTGTTTGACTCGCATAGGACGTGCGCAGGAAAGAGTTTTGTTTTCAACGTGGAGTCGCCGACCAGGCTTGCGCAGCGCTCAGTAGATGGTGTGACATGATGTGACACGATGCCACGGGGTACTAAGCGCGAGGGAGGCAGTGTCAGGATGCTATTGATAATGCTATGAATGAATGGCTTTTATTTGGCTAACTACTACGCCTCTGTGAAGCCACCTACGACGCTGGGAAAGAACCGTATAATTAAGGAGTAGTAAAAAACACAGACGTGCCAACGAAGCTGCACGTATGCACGTACGAAGCCGCCGACGATAGCGGGTGCGCATGGCATAAACGTGCAGATATACGAGGTGGAAGGTGAGCAGCACGATCTATGGGGGACCAGGCCCCGGTAGTATCGCGAGAGACTTACTGCGGCCAGATAGCGTTGTGAATAGCCGATACAGCAAGAGGCCACGCAACGGACCCCGAACCAAAGAGCGAAAATATTCAATATTACAAGGGAGGACCCCGAACACCATTGCAGTAGGAATGTAGTGTGTTGATAGCACTCATTAGCTTATGTCGGACGCTGTTCCCTGGCTATAGGTTACCATCGTAAGCACCCCTTGCCTGATATTGCTAGGTTTTTGTAGATTTCGAGGCTGCCAGTGCAGTGGACTGTGACGAGGAGGTAAGACGGAATCCGGCGGTGTTCATGGCCGAGAGAAGAAGAAAAAAGTACACATTAAGAAGCGTTCGCCCGCACTGGGACGATGCAAACCGCCGCAACAACATCCATGATTGAAAATAACGCAGCTAAACCGAGGGTACATCTTTTCATTACATACCATGGGTCACAAGTCATACCACTGCCAACTGTGACATTGAAACCTTGCAATTCGCCATCTTCGCTGACGATAGTGATGAAGCCGATGCCATTGGCAAAGACGTTGATGTCGTCGTAAGGGGACTGAAGAAAATAGACAATCTATGCGAACTCGCCATATATCGACTGAAAGCCGAGTCCAACGAAGCGTTCACCCCAAACGGCTCTAGGCGCAGGTTACGGTCCATGCCGGGCTTGTTGTAATAATGAACGTCTTCGGGTTGGGGCCAGTAGTGACTGTCTCCAAGGCCAAAGACGGTGTATCGCAGCTTGGAAAAAAGTTTTTCATTATGAAGCGCAGCAGTGTTCAAGGCCCTGAAAAGCTGGTGTCCGTTTTGAGGCGGCTCGCCCTGACTGTCGACGGAGATCACGAATGTAACCTATTCCTCTTGTGCGAGGCTTTGGATAGTCATCTAATCGAGGATCCCAATGGTGACCGACATGTCCCCCACCTTGCATACGAAGACTCGTGCTTTGGAACCGTGTGGACCGAAGCGTTGTTCGTGGTGTGAACAAGTTCAAGTAAATTGGGCTGGGTAAAATCAAATGCTCTGAACGGCCACCTGTGAGTGCGCCTGTCGTTCCTGCAGTGCGTCGACGATGTCGAGATAAAGTGATGCCCACATAGTGCTCGAACGGTGGCGCTGCTCAAGTACGGGCACATGGGAAGCTGAGAGGCAAATAAACAGCACGCAAAATAGCACGACGGATAAGAACGAGGCACTATCGATTGCCAAACCGACCTGCAGCTAGGCTTGCAAGACAAGCTATTCACTCGTTTGGACGAGTGTAGTATCGCTGTTACATTCAGGAAGGAAAACTGGTGTGTATATTCGAGCAAGACACGTCGCGATCGTGTTGATCGGGTTACGTCATCAGCCCAATATGGGTTTGGGTAACGACTGAGTCAGAGCTGGACAGTATACTGTGAATTGAGTATCTAGAATGACATGGTGTATATACCTTTTGGTATCTGCACTTTGGAGGCTGACAACATCCATTGAGCAGTATGTTCATGTTTGGAGTAGTAACGTTCAATTATTCTAAAAGAGGAAACAAAAAAGTGGGACCCTTGACACTGGTAACAGGCTTGGCGAGACCACCTAGTTGGCCCCCGTCAGCGTTCGGGATTTGACGAACGCCCTCTTTACCAGTGGGCAGTGTTGCTAAGCGCAACATCATTTCCAACTACTTACTACTTCATCCCACTCTCTATATATAGCCATCATACCAAGGGCAGCGTCTGGTCAGTTTCTACTGTTCTTGATCATTGGTACGTCGTCATAGAACCCTCA
>JBBPQV010000459.1:0-20542 GCA_038092675.1 Boletus rufocinnamomeus
TGGCGTATTCACGTCGCCGTCCCCTCTAATATCGCATCCGAGTCTATTCTCTGCCTGCAGTGGTTCTCGTGTGCTCGACTTGGTAGTGTGGTATTAATTTCGCGCCCTCGTGTATCTACACAATGCGTATCTACATGTCCGTCCGTTCGTCCACCCCAGTCTAAAGACTGCCCACCTCGAGGGCAGCAGCCCGCACAGCTGTGGCGCTACAACAGCCCCGCCAAAATTTTCGACCTTAGCGAAAATTCCCCAGCCGGCCGTGCCACTCAGGGGGCGGTCTCGTGACTCAGGGGGATCACGTGTCATTCAAACGGTCCAAACGGTCCTCACGTGCAGAGGACCGTTCACGACCGTTCCGTGGGAATCCTGGGTATGACGAATCTCCCGCGCGAGGGACCTGCAAGCGGCAACTTCAACTTGCTTTCGTTCGAACTTCAGAACCAACAGACGTGCTGGCGGTGAGCGGGACCGTTGCCCACTGAACTCAAGACCACGACGAGCTACAGCGCATGTATGTTCCAACGGGAACTTGTCTAACAACGACTTTGATTCCACCATCACGGTTGACAGACCAGTGAGTCGATCCGTTTCTCCAAGGTTCAGTACATGAACGTCTCAATGGCAGATACCCACTAGTACGGCTTTGACGGCGCAACTTTGAACATCATGTCGGCCGCACTGAATGCACGCGCCGACTCGTCATCGCAATCCGCCATGACACTCCCCGATCTCTCCCTTGGTTCGCTTGTGTCTGGCATCTCCACACCAGGTAGAAACCACAGAGTCCCTTCCATATCATCCCAAACGACCGCGCTGTCCTCAGCGCCACTCTCCACCCCTTCCCCGCCAGAACAAGGCCCCGTCAGTGTACGCAAGCGTGTGGACGAGCCTGGATCTGCTCTAAGACGACTAGCCATCTCTGGGCACGAGGAGGGAGACGATGTTGGAGAGGGTGGTGACTTTTTGGACACCCCAGGACATAAATGGGGCGATGGTCCAGACACGCCTGTCGCGAACCGGAAACGTACACGAGCGACCCCGAGTGGTAACAAAGGCGTCACGCTCACGCTTCGCGATCAAGAAAAGGTGAGTTTTCTCGTCCGTCCGTGCTATGCGTATAGTAATTTCACTGCGCTCACTTAGCACATCGACAACCTCAAGAAGGAAAACTTCAACATCAAACTGCGCGTCCACTTTCTCGAAGAGCGGTTGGCTCAACTCGCCCCTGACCAAGTCGACGCGGCCCTTAAGCAAAACGTGTCGCTCAAAGTCGAGGTGCAGCAACGTGGTCTAGAACTCAAGAAACTCAAGCGACTCGTGCTCGAACTCGAGCGTGAGTTAGAGCGTTCACAAAAGGAGCGTGGTACGGCAAGTTCGCGTGATAGGGAACGTGATCTCGAGGCGAAGCTGCAGGAACGCGAACATGAGATTCGAGAACTACGGCGAGGGCGTGTGTCTACAGCTGATGAAGATTCTCTACGACGGGCCGAACTCAGAAATGAGGAACTCGAGGAAGAGTTGGATAACGTCCGAGGGTTACTCGAGGACAACGTGGAAGAGATCGAACGTCTCCGCGAGATCGTTGAGAAACGCGGTGATGACACTTTTGATGGGCGGGGAGACAACAGGCGCGAGCGGTGGCAGCGGAAGCTGGAAGAGCTCGAGGCCGAGAATGACGATCTACGTGCTCGGTTAGAGGACCAGAACGAGCTCCTTCTGAGGAAGGAAGACGAGAAAGAAGAGCTAGCGGACGAGATTGCACAACTTGGTTTGGAGATCGAGGAAGTTCAGCGAAGGAGAGAGGCGGAATCGATCGAACGCAGCGAGAGCCGAGCGCAGATACTGGAGGAGCGGGAGGAGCGGGAGGCTGTGGAGGAGGACCTCAATTCCGTGCGTGACAAGCTCGCCGCAACAATGATCGAGCTTTCGCAAAAAGAAGATGATATTGAAATGAAGAACAAGGAGATCGAGGACCTGATCGCTGAGCACGATCGGATTGTGGCGGTGGTTGAGGAAGAGTGGCGAGGAGAAGTCGAAGAGGCGCGTGGACAAGTCGAGGAACTCCGCGATGTATATTCCTTTCTGACCAAGCAGCCACTGACAACTGATCGCCTGTTATATCTAGGCCCTTGCGGAACGGGAGACGGAGTCGAAGGAACTTCGTCTCAACATCTCCGAGCTCGAAGCCAACACCAACGAGCTCCATTCCAAGTTCGAAGCCACCCTCCAACATCTCGAGAAGGAGGCAGATGAAAAGGACGCCGAGATCCAAGCTGCCAATCGAGAAATAGAGAAGCTGAGTGATCAGGTCTACTTGCTGGAAGAGGAGAACGACCGCATCAAGGAGGAAAGCGATCGCCTTCGTGAAGATGATGTCGTCGAGCGAGAGAGACTCGAAGCACTTGCAGCGGCGCTCAAGGAGGCAAGTTCAGCAAATAACACAAGTTATCCGACTAACTCGGGCCATCCATAGAAAGTCAATACACTCAAGACGCAGCTTCAAGACCTCCAAGACCTCTATGATCAGACTTGCCAAGACATTCTCGCTCACCGATCACGGCAAGAGGGGTTGGCGCGCCATGTCGAGGATCTTGTTGCGGAAGTCAAGCAGGAACGCGAGGAGAGGGAGCGCTTGGAACAAGAGCTCCTCCAAGTCGAGAAGGAGTATGATTCTCAGCTCCGCCATGAACGGCGGAACCTCGAAATCAAAGAATCCGCTCTCCAGTCTGCTCTTGACAACCTTGCAAAGAACGATACACTCCTTGAACAGCGTCAGTCTGATATCAAGGCCGTGCAGGATGCACTTAGAACCAAGGAGGAAGAGTCAAAGAAGCTTGGTGATTCGCATACGACCGCGAAGTTCTCGCTCCAGCTCGAAGTCGATCGTTTGAAGCGCGATATCCAGACGCTCGAGGACGCTCTCGCACGTGCACGTCAAGACATCTCGGCTCGTGAGGGTAACACGCGCGAACGCGATCTCTCGATCGACAAACTGCACAACGAAATCCGCGATCTGACCACGCGTCTCGGTAATCAGACCCAATCTCGTCTTCATCTCTCGGAAAAGCTGGATACTACCCAGGCGAGCTTGAAGACTGCAGAGTCCGAGGTATCTATGTTGCGAACGAAGGTCCACGAGCTCGAGGCGCGGTTGGCAAAGGATCAAAAGTCACTGTTGAGTAGTGAGAGTCAATACCGGGACCAGCTTACTGAGCGCAACACGTTGTTGCTCACTATCTACCAGTACATGGACAAAATCCTTGGCGTGGACAAGACCCCAGTACGTATCATTTCCATCTCCGTGTTTTCCCCTTGACAATGCATCTCTGCAGAAGAAAGGCGGTCAAGCTGAGACGAAGCCATTCACTAACTTTGGTGTCTTTCATGATAACCTTATCACACGCCTCAAAGCGCTCAGTCAGATACAGCTAGACTTTGATAAACGCGTCAAGGAGGCCGAAGCGCGATTCGCGGAAAAACTGACGGACATGCGGAAGCAACTCGACACGCGGTGGAAGCAGATCGACAAGTTTGAGACGAGCGTCAAGGCGTACGGCGATGCGAAGGCGACGTGGAGGCGAAAGTACGTCAGCAAAGAGGGCGAGCTGGAGGCACTCAAGGTTCGTTATCGTTATCTTGTGGTGGAAGTCTCCCGTCCGCTGACCCAGGTCGGTGATGCTACAGGTCACCAACGCCGATCTCGTCCAGCAGCTCGCGACCGCAAGACGCCCCGCACAGGGGGACTCGCAAGAGATACGGACGCTCCTATCGCGTGCTGTAAATGCGGAGAAACGGTTGGTAGTCTCAAACAACCAGCTGCTTCAGCACGAAGAGAAGATATCGACTTTGAACCAGAAGACATCGACCGCGGACGCCAAGTGGGAAGCGCGAGTGAAGGAATATGAAGCGCGCTTGAAGGCTGCGGAGGAGAAATACAAGCGGGAGCGACAAGGGAGCAAGGAACGGGTCCTCGAGCTGGAGACTCAGATCAAGTACGTCATCGCGTCATCGCTTTTCACTGCTTTTTCGCCTCTACCGGTCGCTGACCTCGTGGGATTGGTTGTAGGAGTCTGGAGCGGCAGAACGAAATTGCGCACAAGCGCAATGCACAACTGGACGCCGTGACAGAGAGCGCGAGGACGGGCGGGAGTGGGAGAGGTCGTGATCGGTGATGCGATCTAGCTTTTATTCGAAGTTTAATTTTCTTCCTGTTTTCTTTTTTTATTGCTCTCCTCTCGTGCTTTGTGTAACGGCTCGCATTCATCACGACGTACCATACACTCTTACATGTATTCCCTCCATCATGAACTCGATGTAGTAGGCGCTGTTAGGCTCCGAGCACGTAAAGGCTGATATTGGCAACAACCAATGATGGGTCGTTATAACGATGAGCTTCCGAAGAGGATGCAGCGCCAATGGTCACATGGACGAAGAGTCTCGCATTGAGCTTGACTCCTAAGGTAAAGCCTTGGTGTTCGTTGAATCAGAGAGAAACTGCCAGGGGGATACAACTTGAAGTCGAGTAACAACGGTTTTCATAGTCCTGAACGACGGGTATCATAGCAATCAAACAAACTATCACTTGTTGGTACGACAGCTGAGCTGAGCCCGCCCGCGTCCGCGCGGTATTCACCCCCCGAACCAATCCGACTGTCCGCGCCGTGTCCAAAGTTCCTCAGGTGGCTGCGTGCGGGGTGCGAACTTGGCCGCACCTGGTCGACGGTCTCCCGCGGGCCGCACCCGGGCCTGAAGGCCTGACCAGATACGAAACACCTTCCGAACGTTTAAATGGTTTCCATTTCTCTGGCAGCCCCACATCGGGGCTCGGAGTCTTTCGAGAAAAGAAGCATTATGTGCCATCCATCCATATTAATCTCTTCTCTGGGGCCTGGACCATGCTAGTATGCTTTCGAGACTCCTAATGCGGCAGGGCTCGAGCAAAATGTTTTTGAGTGGTGCATTTTTCACGTGAGTCCTTGATCGACCGATCGCCGACAGTGTCACCACTGTCGAAGTGTTTCCTCGGAGCTCCCCAGTTCCGAGGGCGTTTCAGGGCACCATGATATACAAATTCGCCACAGGGACAGACGTTGTAGGGGACATCCATCACCGCGCTCCTCTGCTCAGTACTCAGTACTCAGTTCCAAGGGCACCATCGTGATCGAGCATTCGTTCGTGAAAACACACCTCAGTGCGGCCCAAGCGTCCTCAAGCCGCGTAGTCTCGTTCCCATACGTTCTAGGGCACGATTTCCTTCGGTCGACGGAGTCAGAAGTCGGAGGCAAAATTTTGCTAGCTTGAACACATTTTTTCGAAAACATTTGACTCCGATTTTAAACGCTGACACCCCTAGAATCTGGACCAAGATTACCTTTGACAAGCGACGCTCTCCATGGTAATGATCTAAATATTTGGCGCGCGACATGGATGTGACGGATAAATAGGGTTTAACGTTTAAGTAACGTTCAACGACATGCTGCCTTCGCGTTCGCTACGAATGCCCCGTAAAAGTGCCGCTACTCATGCGCTCGTGCCAAGTTTATGACCAGTTTCAGTGGTTTTCGATGGCAGTTTTATCCCGAAGAGACAACTTGGGCAAGTAAAATGTTAATTATTCTGAAGTATAAAGAGCCTCGGCAACATCGCGTACAACCGGAATGTAGAACATTTATTTTTGGTATCTGGGTACCGCCGCCCACTGCATCACTCAACATAATCCTTTATCATCGCCAGAACTTCTCGGGTCAACGGTTGATCCGGGTCCCAGGTGCTGCTCCGGCCTGTAGGCCGCTGTCAGGCGGTTCACCTACATAAGTGACCGTTCAATCTGCTGCCATATCTCAAGCCCTTCCTCTCTGGATTTCGTTTCTGGTCGTGCTGGGACAAGCAATGGCTACCCTTTCCAGTTTCGACGACACGCTCGGTGCCTTGTTCATTGGCTTTAGTGTGTCTGCAGTGCAAGTACTGCTTACGTCTACAAGATGGTCGCGCTCATCATTCAACAGGTCATATGGCATACTTCTCGTCCAGATGTACAACTATTATCGTCAATATCCTTCGGATAAAATTGGGTATAAAATTGTTGTGAGTTCTTCTCCACGAGTGTATCCTCCCACAGGTCTAATCTCTTTAGGTCGCGTTACTATTGTTCGTCCTCCTTCAATGTTCGCTGAGCTCGTCATGTAGTTTTTCATTAGGCTATTAGAGACAGCCCACCAAGCTCTGATTGGCCATTGCGTATATTACTACTCAGTAACGTGAGTTCCTGTGACCGTTGCTTACTGATACACTAATTGCGATGTAGAAACTTCCTGAACATACAGGCGCTCTTGGGCAAACCAGTTTGGTGCGTCTTTTTTTTCCTTCTAAATTCTCCGTCATTTGACAAGAATGCAGGTCTCTTATCGTGCGTACGCTTTGTTGATGGTGGACACGGATCTTATTAAAGCCGCATCTGCCAGTTCCAGCTTCTCCTAGGGGTGAGTGTGCCACTTCCGTTACTGATTTCAGGTGCCTGAAAGCGCATCTTGTTGTTTAGTCAATAGTTGGATCCGTTGTCAAATCGTATGTATGTTTCGTCGATGACCATTCTCCATATTCAACCCCGAGCGTCGCGCAGTTTGTTCTCACTGCGTGTCTGGAGATGTAAGCATTCCATTCTTCCTTGGCGGCATCTTTAAACGACTTGCTTTCTCAGTTAGCAAGGGGAACGTGTGGCTGACGGCCTTTCTGGTGAGTTCTAACCCACGCGCGACGTTCTATCATATATGTCAGTGTGACTGATTCTCTGGGCCAGTTGCTTCTGAACTTCGGACAACTGGGTGAGGGACCGTCGTGATAGTTGCAGCATCGTATATAACCTGATCAAATTCTTCGTTGTTCCTCAACTGTATGCCAGGTCTCGCCTTCGGTAAGTATTTGATCAAACCTTACACGGTTGCTTTCGAACGCTGACGTATTTGATAGTTTACGCAGTGAAAAGGTGACAACTTGCTCACATTCATCAGCGTAACACTCGAGCTGAGTACGCCTACATCCATTTCAGTTATTCGCCTCCTCCACAAGTTGATCTTGTAAACATACGAGTCAGTTGGATCCCCATGCACGAACCCACTCATTGCTGACCAGGTGTTTTTCAGGCCTTGGGTTCCGTCGCGCTCGGTGTTAGTGTTCTGAATGACATAGGCATAGCTGTGGCCCTTTGTTATTACTTGCAAACCATACGGTCCGGCTATACACAGTACGTTTTCCGTTTTCCAATGTACTTTTTTACCGGTTTCTGATAGTATATCCGAAGGGCCAACTCCCTCATTACAAGGTTAACGCTTTATGCTGTTAACACCGGTGTGCTGACAAGGTACTGTTAGACGTCAACAATGTCGTTTTCTATCTGATTGACACCTTGACTAGTGCAGTGAGCTTCTCCACTTTGATTGTGGTACGTATTACCTGGAGCTTGGCGTGGGTTACTTTCATTTAATTCAGCGATAGTACAATCTTTACCCGAAGAAATTTGCCTTCGTGGGTTGTTACCTGGTTTTGAGCAAACGTAAGGCGTTCTTGTTCGATCTGGAGCATTGAATTGACCCGTGATTTAGTATATACAGTGTCGTTCGTTGCAGCGTACGTTTCTTCATAGCTCGTACATTATGCATGGTTAATAAATAGATATACAGGCTCAACACACGCCAGACTATACGGGGGCGTGGTACCGACTGCGACCAGAAAAAATCATCGACAAGCACAGATCAGCAAAATCACTCGTGCAACGTCCCGTTACATTCCATTACGATTACAAAAGACCCCCCACACGTTGTGCCCTGCGGGGGAGAAGAGGTTTGTCAATTGTCGATAGCCTTTAGATCTGATGGTTGACTTCCATAATAACAGAACGGTGTTTCCGCTTCAGGTTCAAACGAAGTCTCGGTGGTATACACATTATCTGATCCCATTTGCGCGGCCCATCCACGCTATCCTCAATTTCACGCGGACATGATTCAAACGTCATGTTACCCCGTCGGTGATAAAGCCTTTGAAAATTACCTGTAACCGTGTAAACATTGCTCGTGCATGCGTTCCGATCCATTAACTGTGTCCTTGCTACCGTTTGGTTTCAGTCGCATCATCTCATCCACGCAAACCTCACTCTCTTTTCTTTCTGTGTTACTATCAATTCATCCCGGCCCAGGAGTAGGATCTACTTAGCCTGTTCCCTCACGTGCACCGACGAACCAAAACCCAGCTACCATATCCGTCTACCATGGCTTTAACAGCAAAGCGTGTTGTCGGGATGACGGATAAAGCAAAAGCGCCGCTTGAGGACAAGCTCGCAATGCCACCAAGAATGCGCGAGAATGATGAGAGCGCCAGCATCACAGTCGAAGCACACGGAAACAGGGAGGTATGACAACCGTAGACGCCGATATGATGCGGGCAGGATCGTCGGACGGCAGCATCGACGAAACGCTTGTTTTGGAGCCCTTCTCAGGTCTAGCGCTCTGCGACAACGATGCAGGTGTTGTTCTCCTACGAGAATCACCTTTTTCTGCTATTCTTTCCCATCGCGATGGCTGTACTTGCATCGCTCTCAACAGCCTCACGGGCCATACCGGCGAGGAAGATGTTCTTTCTTGGAACATGCCATTCTTGGGCAAATGAAGGAGAGCCTGTCTGTCTGCTGCGCAGCTTTCATGAATGGTGAGCCTAAGAACTTGAACATTGGTTCAGTGGACACCTAACACCCTCCCGCCCGATGCGCACCGCACAAAGTTGCACATGGGACCGCACAGCAAAGTTGGCCAACCGAGTAAAGGGAAGTAGCATTAGAATACTACAATTGTTTTCCACTTCATCAGCCTCATCTGAGCCTTCGTTGGGCGTGAAACCATCAAGCAATAGTGACGGTCCAGCATCCACGGGCCGGCGGCCTCGGGTAGCGATTATGTAAGCCCCTGACGAGAGCTTTCGCACGCTTGAAACTGCACGCCCTCAGGCTATACCACCCCTTTACCCTGATCCCCTAGGGGTGCCTGACGGGCGTAGCAACAGGACTGACAGCCCGGGTTGTCCTCTCCTAGCACACTGACTTACTTCTAGGGTCGCCTTCGCGCTCCCGAGACCCCCAACTGTCGATGTTGTGATTTGCCGAGTCCCCAGTCACGGACAATGCTCTGCGTGTACGATAATGATCGAATTTTTATATGCCAGTGCGTCGTTTTAAAGAGGTATGATTCGACGCGGCCGCTCGGGTACGCCAGAGATAAGAGCTAGAAAGCCGCATTATAAGATGTGATACGCTGTGTACATGTCTGGATCTATACAGAAGAAAAGAGCAGAAACTGATGCGACGATAAGGAGAGACAGATGCATAAACAGGTCCGCTTGTCCATCCCCACCTGCGCCATCTGCACCTTGCACGCTGCGAGGTGTCTTAGCTCTGAATTCAGGATTCAAGTTGTTTGAGAAGATTCGGTCCTTGTCTGTTCGCACCAGCGAGCGAAGACCACCAGTGGCTCATCAGGTGTTGGAACCTGGCTAGACGTTGATAAACGCCTCAAGAAGGCTGATGCGCGACTCACGGAAAAACTGACAGACGTGCGGAAACAGCTCGACACGTGGTGGAAGCACTGTCGGATCGACAAGTTTGAGACGAACGCCAAGGCGTACGGCGATGCTCAGGCGACGCGGCGGCGAAAGTACGTCAGCAAAGGGGGCGAGCTGGGGGCGCTCAAGGTTCGTTATCTTGGAGCGAAAGTCTGCCGTCCGCTGGCCCAAGTGGGTGATGTAGGCTACAGGTCAGCAACGCCGATCTCGTCCAAGTCCAGCAGCTCGCGACCACGAGACGTCCTGCACAGGGCGACTCGTAAGATATACGGGTGCTCCAGCATTCTAATCCAATTAAGAGTGTCACGGTGGGGGTAACAGATCTAGAGGATCTACATTTTATCGTTCAAAGGTGGCGGATATCGGATGGTTTCGCTTACAGCCGCTTCCGGAATCCGTAGTCTCCCGCAGCTGACCTCATATGACACATCTTGTGCCTTCCGGTGGTTCGGTTTCAGGACACCCGGGCAGTTGGCGTTCCCCGGAGCCGTGTTCCGAGCTTTCCAGTTCCGAGGGCGTTTCAGGGCATGACATGATAACACAAATTCTCCACAGGGACAGACGCTCTCCACAGTGACAGGCGTTACTAGTAGGCCGCCAGGGGATATCGATCACCACACTCATCGCTTAGTTTCAAAGGCCACCATCATGTTCGAGCATTCGTTCGCGAACACTGCGCTTCAATGCAGTCTAAGCGTCCTCAAGCGACGCTCTGGATAGTAATTATCTGAACATTTAGCATGCGATTTGGATGTAGTACGGTGTGCGAGAAGGATCAGGTTGACTTTTCAACCGTTGAAGTTTACAAGGTTTGGTTTCAATCATCTATCTGCTGCCATCGCGTCTGCCAGCTGCACGCACCTCATACAAAGGCCCCGTAAAAATGCCGCCGCTCATCTGCTCATATCACCAATTTCGGTTCCCACAAGAAGGTTTTCAGTGGCAGTTTTGTCCTGAAGAGATAACTTGGGCAAGTGTAACGTCAATGATTCTGACGAAATTCTCCGAACTATAGAGTGCCCCGCATCGCGTGCAGCCGGAATGTACAGTATTTCTTTTTGGTACCCGGGCACCGCCGCCACTGCACTACTCAATATAATCCCTTATCGTCTATCGCATTGTCGGTCAGCGGCCGATCCGTGCCCCAGGTGCTGCTCCGGCTTATAAGAGCGTCGTCAAGCAGTTCACATAAAGTGACCATTCATTCTACTGCCGTATCTCAAATCCTTCCGAGTCCTCTCTGGGTTTCGTTTCCGGTCGTTCTGGGACAAGCAATGGCTACCGTTGTCAGTTTCGACGACACGCTCGGTGCCTTGTTCATTGGTTTCAGTGTATCCACACTGCGAGTAATGTTCATGTCTACAAGATGGTCACGCTCATTATTCAACAGGTTATATGGTGTACTTTTCGTCCAGGTGTACAATTATTATCGTCGATATCCTTCGGATAAAATTGGGTATAAAGTTGTTGTGAGTTCTTCTCCAGGAGTGTATCCTCATACAGGTCTAATCTTTTTAGGTCGCGTTGCTATTGTTCGTACTCCTTCAATGTTCACTGAGTTTGTCGTGTAGTTTTTCTTCAGGCTATTAGAGACGATCCACCAAGCTTTGATTGGCCGTTCCGTGTACTACTACTCAATAACGTGAGTTTCCGTGGCCCGTTGCTTACTGATAGTCTAAGTGCGATCTAGAAACTTCCTGAACATACAGGCGCTCTTGGGCAAACCAGTCTGGTGTGTTTTTTTCCCTCTAAATTTTCCGCCATTTGACAAGATTGCAGGTCTCTTGTCGTGCGTACGCTTTGTTGATGGTGGACTCTGATCTTATTAAAGCGTCTTTTAGTTCCAGCTTCTACCAGGGGTGAGTATGCCACTTCCGCTGCCACTTTCAGGTGCCTGAGTGCCCATCTTATTGTCTAGGCAATAGTTGGATCCGTTGTCAAATTGTATGCATGTTCCATCGACCATCATTCTCTCTATTTAACCCCGATCATCGCGTAGTTTGTTTTCACTGCGTGTCTGGAGATGTAAGCATTCCATTCTTCCTTGGCGGCATCTTTGCATGACTTGCTTTTCTCAGTTAGCAAGGGGAACACATGGCTGACGGCCTTTCTGGTGCGTTCTACACTGCGCGCGACGTTCTATCATACATGTGACTGATTCTCTTGGCAAGTTGCTTCTGGACCTCGGACAACTGGGTGAGGACCGTCGTGATAGTTCCAGCATCGTATCTAACCTAGACAAATCTCTTCGTTGTCCCTCAATTGTATCCCAGGTCTTGCCTTCGGCAAGTCTTCGATCAAACCTTACACTATCGCTTTCGAACGCTGACCTATTTGATAGCTTACGTAGTGAAAAGGTGCCAGCTTTCTCACATCTACCACATAACACTCGAGCTGAGTACGCGTACATCCATTTCAGTTATCAGCTTCCTCCACTACGTAGTCTTGTAAACCTACGAGTCAGTTGGACTCTCATGTATGAACTGACTTATTGCTGACTTGATGTTCTTGCTTCAGGTCTTGGGTTCCGTCACGCTCGGTGTTAGTGCTCTGAATGACATAGGCATAGCTGTGGCCCTCTGTTATTACTTGCAAACCATGCGGTCCAGCTATACACAGTACGTTTTCCGTTTTCCAGTGTACATTTTTACTGGTTTCTAATAGTATATCCAAAGGGCCAACTCCCTCATTAAAAGGTTAATGCTTTATGCAATTAATACGGGTGTGCTGACAAGGTACTGTTATACCTCAACAATGTCGTTTTCCATCTGATTGACACCTTGACTAGTGTAGTGAGCTTCTCCACTTTGATTGTTGTATGTATTACCTGCAACTTGGCGTGGGTTGTTTGCATTTAATTCAGCGATAGTACAATGTTATGCCGAAGAGTTTCGTCTCCGTGGGTTGTCAACTAGTTACGAGCAAACGTAAGGCATTCTTGCTCGATCTGGAACATTGAATTGACCCATGATTTAGTATATGCAGTGTCGTTCGTTGCGGCGTATGTTTGTCCATAGCTCATACACCATGCAGGGCTCATAAATATACAGACTCAACACACGCCAGACTATACGGGGGCGTGGCACCGACTGTGACACGGAAAACCCTTCGATAGCCACAGATGAGCAAAAACACTCGCCCGACGCCCAGTTACATTCCGCCATCATTACAAGGGACCCCCCAGACATTGTGTCCTGTCGGGGACAAGAGGTTTGTAAATCGTCGATAGCCTTTAGATCTAATGGTTGACTTCCATAATAACAGAGCGGTGTTTCCGCTGTAGGTTCAAGCGAAGACTCGATTGTATACAGATCATCTGATCCCGTTTGAGCGGCCCACCCACCCTATCCTGAACTTCACGCAGGCATAATTCAAACCACGTTACCCCGTCGGTGATAAATCCTTTGAAAATTACCTCTAATTGTTTAAATATCCCTCGAATCTCACATCTATGTAGTCGTGCATGCGTTCCGATCTGTTGACCGTGTCCTCGTTATTGTTTGGTTCCAGTCGCTTCACCTCATCCATGCAAACCTCCCTCTCCTGTCTTTCTGTGTTACTATCATTTCATCTGGGCCCAGGAGCAGGATCCACTTAGCATCTCGGGGAGATTGATTTATACGAGTATTAGCATTGTTGGCCGCCTACATAGCCCAGGCATGAGGTGGCATACTAGATCTTAGTCTATGCATGAGAAGCAGGGTGGCTCGCCTCTCTTACTTCTGCCACCCTTACATCCTCCATAGCCAGTCAATAGCCATAGTGATTGTTTCTCTTGTTCCATTTGTGTTCTAATTTGTAACTACATTCCTCCTGCTATATTACATGGAAAGGTGTATGGTATGTTTACTGCTTATTGTGGATCTCTGAACACAACAAAGAGTCAGCATCCTACATCCTCGCAGGATATCTAAGATACAGATAACGTTGTACAAAACATTGCTTGGTCAGGTAGGTGACGAAGCTGTTCATCAAGACCGGGAGCCGCTGTTTCTAGAGCAACCTTGATTGAGAGTTGCTCCTCGCAGGGTTGAGTTGGGTGAAATTATTGAATTTCGAATGCTGATGTTGTAGTTGACACTTGCACCGGAATCAGGACTAGTCGATGAGGATGGCCGTGATGCAGCACCGATATCAGACACGCCATCGGATGATGCCGTTAGTCCCCCGACCGCACCGGATGCGTCCCAGTCACGAAAGACTCGGGAAGAGGCTGTCAGCAACTGTGTGGGAAACGTGCTGAACAACTGATCTTGTTATTCGTTCTAACTTCTATTGTATTACTGGTGTCACGGAGGGGCTCGCCGCGCCACCAGTGGGTTTGGAACTTCTGACAGCAATCAGAAGGAGCTCACTGTTTTCGGCACGACCCAGCAGCTTTCTCCGGGAGAACTGGACAGCAGGGAGATCTGGCGGAAGAACCAGTTTGAATGGTTGAAGACTCGAGGATATCTCTTGCGGCCCCGCTATGCACCGGATTAGGTTCCATCCTAGAACAAGGATTGGTTTGAGCATGAAGATTCCATGAATCTGCAGATACTTTCTTCATATTATACTCCGCCAATGAAACTGCTAACAGGTTTCTAAGGTTGGGCACATCTCAATGCTACTGACTTTCAGACGGCCAATATGTCACCCTAAAGCGCATCAAAAAATCAGAACATCCTTATGAAGTTGATATTGGACTTTACTTCTCATCTGCCGCAGGCTCTTGCTACTCAGTCGACCAATCGTTATGTTGATGTTATTTCCCTCGGCGAACAGAATACCGTCATCATAGAGATGCATCTGCTCCATCTTCATTCCGATCCTCATTTCAACAGCTATTCGAGTGCCACATACCGGTATATAGCGTTCCTATATTCCGAAGTTCACATAGGGCCTCCAATTCATGCATAAACATCATGTTGCTCACCGGTAGGCTCAAGCCCATAATTCAACTCCATCCGTTGATGTTTGGCAGTGATTGTATGCACAGAAATCTCATGCTCGATCCGAGAGAGCTTTACCCTAATTCCTTCCACCCAATGGAAACCAGCCCGAAAAGGGATTACAGCGGTTTTCCAAAGCATTATACACGCACCCAACGACCTCCAAAATATTATTTCATTGATTTTGGTCTATCCCGTCGCTATGACCCCGCTGATAATGATCCCAGGGAGGTGCCGATTTGGGGCGGTGACGAGGAAGTACCAAGTTTCAGAATTCAAACGAGCCTTGTAATCCGCTCCCAACTGACGTTTTCTATATCGGAAACGCCATCCGGAAAGACTTTATCGAGGTCAGTCAGCCTCAAAGTTATTTCCCCTGTTTAATCTGCTATCATATTCGATAGACGAAGACCGGCTTTGAGTGCATGGAATACCTAGTGGCTGATGTGGTACAAGCCGACCCGAGTAATCGACCTAACATGGATGAAACGGTCGTTCGATTCAATAGGATATCGCTGGCCGTGGTGACAGAAAAAAGCATTGAGGGGTATTGATACCGCCCATGGAGCACTCGGCCTTCGGGGCTCGATGCTGGATATACCGGCTTGTGTAACCTCCAAGAATTCATTGTTATAATGAGGCTAATGTAATGAGCTAATGTGGTAAGCTCTGCTGAAGGTAAGTAAGATGAGTAACGAGCGAATACGAACGCAGCATACCTCAGTTGTTATATAGGAGAGGACATCTCCACGCCATCATTGGTACCAGCGGCTCAACAGGTGTTGAAACCTGTCAAAGCGCTCAGTCAGATACAGCTAGACTATGATAAATGCGTCAAGGAGGCCGAAGCGCGAATCACGGAAAAACTGACGGGGATGCGAAAACGGCACCACTAGGCAGCCTTCCGTAGTCTCCCCGACACGATACATCTTGTGCCTTCCGGAGGTTCAAGGGGTTTCAACTTGAAGGACCAACCGATCGACTCCGCGACGCAGTTGGCATTTCCCGAAGGTGTTTCGAGCTCCAGTTCCGCCGGCTCCGAGGGGGTTTCAAGGCATCAGTTGAGCTCGTGATACTAGTACGCAAATTCCCCACAGGGACAGACGTTATAGGGTATACCGGTCACCGCGCCCCCCGCCCGGTTTCAAGGGCCACCATCGTAATCGAGCATTCGTTCGTGAAATTTTAAAACCACGCTGCAGTGCAGGCCAAGCGTCCTCGAGCGACGCTCTGGATGGTAATGATCTGAACATTCAGCGTGTGGTTTGGATGTACGGTGGCCGAGAAAGATCAGGTTGACTTTTCAACTTGAACCGTTGAGGTTCATGGCAGGGTTCGGTTGTAATCACGTATCCTAAGCGAGTGACACCTTAATTAGTTACGAAACCCCATTCTCCCCAGCCTCGCTCTCATCGCAGCTGCGACAGTCAACACCACACTTCCATCACTACCATTTGCATGGCATCCACGGAATGCACTGTAGATAGGACGGATAGACAGGGTTTAAAGTTCAACGGCATGCTGCCATCGCGTCTTCCAGCTGCATGTTCCTCATACAAAGCACCCGTAAAAGTGCCGCTGCTCATGTGCTCATGCCTTCAAATTCGGTTCCCATGAGAAGGTTTTCGACGGCAGTTTTATCCTGAAGAGATAACTTGAGCAAGTATGTCGATTATTCAGACGAAGTTCTCCGAACTATAAAGTGCGTTGCATCGCATATGCCATATCTCAAACCCTTCTTCTCTGGGTTTCGTTTCTGGTCGTTCTGGGACAAGCAATGGCTACCGTTGTCAGTTTCAACGACACGCTCGGTGCCTTGTTCATTGGCTTCAGTGTGTCTACACTGCGAGTAATGTTCATGTCTACAAGATGGTCACGCTCATCATTCAACAGGTTATATGGTGTACTTTTTGTCCAGGTGTACAATTATTATCGTCGATATCCTTCGGATAAAATTGGGTATAAAGCAGTTGTGAGTCCTTCTCCAACAGTGTATCCTGACCGGTCTAATCTTTTTAGGTCGTGTTACTATTGTTCGTACTCCTTCAATGTCCGCTGAGCTTGTCATGTAGCTTTCCTTCAGGCTATTAGAGACAGTCCACCAAGCTTTGATTGGCCATTCCGTGTACTACTACTCAATAACGTGAGTTTCTGTGGCCGTTGCTTACTGATACTCTAATTGTGATATAGAAACTTCCTGAACATAAAGGCGCTCTGGGGCAAACCAGTTTGGTACGTCTTTTTTTCCCTCTAAATCCACTGTCATTTAACAAGATTGCAGGTCTCTTATCGTGCGTACGCTTTGTTGATGGTGGACTCTGATCTTATTAAAGCATCTTCCAGTTCCAGCTTCTACCAGGGGTGAGTATGCCACTTCCGTTGGTGCTTTCAGGTGCCTGAGAGCCATCTTATTGTCTAGGCAATAGTTGGATCTGTTGTCAAATTGTATGCATGTTTCGTCGATGATCATTCTCCATAGTTTTTAACCCCGATCATCGTGTAGTTTGTTCTCACTACGTGTCTGGAGATGTAAGCATTCCATTCTTCCTTGGCGGCATCTTTGCATGACTTGCTTTTCTCAGTTAGCAAGGGTAACGTGTGGTTGACGACCTTTCTGGTGAGTTCTACCCCACGCGCGGCGTTCTATCATATGTATGACTGATTCTCTTGGCAAGTTGTTTCTGAACTTCGGAGAACTTGGTGAGGGACCGTCGTGATAGTTGCAACATCGTATCTAACCTGGACAAATCTCTTCGTTGGTCCTCAACTGTATTGCAGGTCTCGCCTTTGGTAAGTCTTCGATCAAACCTTACACCATCGCTTTCGAACGCTGACCTATTTGATAGCTTACGTAGTGAAAAGGTGCCAGCTTTCTCACATCTACCACATAACACTCGAGCTGAGTACGCGTACATCCCTTTCAGTTATCAGCTTCCTCCACTACGTAGTCTTGTAAACCTACGAGTCAGTTGGATTTTCATCCATGAACTGACTTATTGCTGACTTGATGCTCTTGTCTCAGGCCTTGGGTTCCGTCACGCTCGGTGTTAGTGCTCTGAATGACATAGGCATAGCTGTGGCCCTTTGTTATTACTTGCAAACCATACGGTCCAGCTATACACAGTACGTTTTCCATTTCCCAGTGTACATTTTTACTGGTTTCTAACAGCATATCCGAAGGGCCAATTCCCTGATTAAAAGGTTGACGCTTTATGCAGTTAACACCGGCGTGCTGACAAGGTACTGTTATACCTCAACAATGTCGTTTTCCATCTGATTGACATCGTTGACTAGTGCAGTGAGCTTCTTTACTTTAATTGTTGTGAGTATTACCTGCAGCTTGGCGTGGGTTGCTTGCATTTAGCTCAGCGATAGTACAATCTTATGCCGAAGAATTTTGTCTCCGTGGGTTGTCAACTGCTTACGAGCAAACGTAAGACATTCTTGTTTGATCTGAAACATTGATTTGACCCATGATCTAGTATATGCGGCGTCATTCATTGCGGCGTTCATAGTTCATACACCATGCAGGACTCATAAATATACAGACTCAACACACGCCAGACTATACGGGAGTGTGGCACCGACTACGACACGGAAAATCCTTCGATAGCCACAAATGAGCAAAAACACTCGCTCAGTGACCCGTTACATTCCACCATAATTACAAGAGACCCTCAAAATGTTGTGTCCTGCGGGGGAGAAGAGGTTTGTAAATCGTCGATGGTCTTTAGATCTAATTTTTGACTTCCATAATAACAGAGCGGTGTTTCCGCTGTAGGTTCAAGCGAAGACTCAGTTGTGTACAGATCATCTGATCCCGTTTGAACGGCCCACCCACCTTATCCTCAATTTCACGCCGACATAATGCAAACCACGTTACCCAGTTTGTCATAAAGCCTTTGAAATTTACTTCTAATTGTTTAAACGTCCCTTGAGTCCCAAGCTCCCACATCTATCCAATCGTATATGCGTTCCGCCATTGACGGTGTGCTTGCTATCGTTTGGTTTCAGTCGCATCACCTCATCCACGCAAACCTCACTCCTTTCTTTCTGCGTTACTATCAATTCATCTGGGCCCGGGAGTAGGATCTTCTTGACCTGTTGGGGAGATTAATCTGCACGAGTACTAGCATTGTTGGCCGCCCGCGTAGTCGTGGGACGAGGCGGCGTAGGTCCGTCCACGTAAACAATTTCCCGGCAAGATATCAATATAGTGTTCGACCTGACATGGATCGATAACTTGTCTTCGTGGTGCGTTTGTGCAGTTGGCGTCTACTCACCAAGAACGAGCCAGCAGGCGAGGCGTATCTTAATTGAGCAAGAAAACCACTGGCGCATACGCATCAGATACACCGAGGTACGCACGCAATGCATGATTTTTTGCTTCTGAGTCGCTGGCTGTCCACCTTCCTCCGCCTGTCATTTACCACCTACTGTATAGGGAGCTCCCTTATTTTCGTCTAGACCTCGATCGCCTTCTTGATGTCTCTTTCATGGATCTTGGGGGAATTTTACATTGACATTTTTGCTGTCGGAATCCCGTGCAATGATAGTGGTCACTTCAGTAGTACGTATGAGCACTCGAGCATGCCCTGCGTTACCTGAAATTAATTCTGTGCTGTCGCGTTATTATCAGCCAACACCGCCCATCGACCGTGAAACATCATGGTTCTGGCGTAAGTCTTGGCTCCACTGATAACTTCCGCAGATATTTTTCGTCCACGAATCAGTGTCTTCCATCATGCATATGACCAGATGCGTCATGAACCATTCTTATCGACTATTAATAGGGTCCGTTCATATCCTGGACCAAGGCTTTTGTCATCACACTGTATGTCCGACGAAGAAGCTCAGCCGGGGCTCGAATGTTTAACAAATACAGTGACTTATCGATCGAGATCCTATGATAGGTGTCGTGTTTCGTCTAATACCCAAAAACTCCGCGAAATTCCTTTATCTTTATTTCCCCACCAGCTTCGAACCCGAGGTTGGTTCCCGCAGGGGCAACATGGAATATTACCCATGAATGAAGGGGGCGAAATGCACCGCTAGGGGAGGGGGGGGAAGAGGTGAGCACCTCGATGATCTTCCTCTTCCGTCGCCCTTCCAGCCACCGGCGGTAAAGGGGTGACATCTTTACCTAAGATACTGATTCTCAGAGGCTGGACTCAGCCAGCCAACATCATCACGTTGGTCCGCTCGCGGATCATACAGTGACCAATGGTCACTATGATCCATCAAACACAGCACACCAAGAAATCGACTCCCACACTCTCTCGGATACCAGGCACAGTCTATTCTTCGAAGCACTGCCTTTGTGTATCCATAGTTGCATGTATTATGCGACCAATGCTACTCGGACGGAGCATTCTGTAAGGTGCGGATAAGACCTCCTTTGAGCCGTCCAATCAATAAAGCCCCCTGTTCGGGACAAGATTCTAGTTGACGTGCTCCATAGGCGGTGCTCCAATGACGCTTGTGCCTGAAATCGAATCAGTGCATCTATGAATCACAAAATCACAAGTACTGTGATGCGTTACCGGCGGCACCATGTTGGCACCATCCATGACAGTATCTCCGCTCAAGGATCAAAAATTGGAGATTGGTTGAGCTCTACCCTCTATACCCATTCATCACAATTTCACAAATGGACTTCGTACGGCCCAACGTCGTCAATGGATCTGGATACCTTATTTTAACGGAGCATTGCCCCGTGGCAGAACTCGGGAAGTGCCGATTTAATCGCTCCAAGCGGGTCAGGAAAAAGTGCAACAACAACAATGACCTACTCCTTCTCGGACTTGGCGTGCTGTGCTCGTACGTCCGAGTCCCCGGCAGATGGCGTCAGGTCTACTTCCCACACGAGGGGATGCGGTGCATCCATTTTATTTGGGTTCCGTGTTTCACGGAGGGCGCTCGACAAGCAGTAGTCTGTATGTGACGAGGTGAAACGTCCCCTGGATCCTATGGCGTATGCTCCACAGCGTGAACCCCGGTCCCCTGTG
>JBBPQV010000460.1:0-20519 GCA_038092675.1 Boletus rufocinnamomeus
TTCCGGTTTCTCCCGCTATCATGTGACACGCGACGCGACGCGTCTTGGACACGCTTTGACCTACCCTAAATCTCTCTTACTATATTTGGTTAGACCGGCCCTAAACCACTGTAACAGTATATAAGTTCGAGCTGCGCTTGTACTTATCTCTAACCAAATTCTACTCATTCATACCCTGGGTTCTCTGCTCCCCTAGAGCTCTTGGTAGTCAATTCGGTTCCTTTGACCTGGTGGTCATCGTATCAACTCGCTTCCCCGCTCTCTCTCCTCTGGTCGTCGTCGTCTTCATCGACATACCGTCGTCGTCTTCATCGACATACCGTCGTCGTCTTCATCGACATACCGTCGTCGTCTTCATCGACATACCGTCGACGTCAACACCCGTTGACAACGACCTCGACTAGACCCCGACTTCAAGGACTCTGGAAGAGTAGCGTCCCTGGTTGGAGTTACTTGTTACGGGTAAAACCGTAACAATCTGGAGAATTCCCTATCCGTACAAACCTGTCCACCAATGCACATGGATAAATGTTGCCATTGAAGACGAAAGAAAAAAAAATACGGACATGGCCAATCACCATCCCCCTCATCCCATGCCAATCCTGATCAACGACCATAAAAACACAGTCTTGGTGAGCTTTGCGGCCTTGCCAGCAAGGTGTGGCATGGATCCACTCATGTCGCATGCTGTGGATTCCTGATAAATCGGATGGGGCAAAAAATGTTGCTGTGGCCAAATGAAAAACTGCAATTGGTCCCTGAAATTCAGTAACATCGGTGGACAGAGAGTTGAACTGTGTCTCAAGAAACTCATGGACAAGGCAGGGAAGCTGTGGCTCGTGGATTTGGAGAGCCAGATGTGTTAGTTGTGTTGCATACCCGTGTTCTGAACGTCATATTAGTATTTCATGCAGAACCAGAAATATAACATATGGGATCACATGGGTAGATGCATATGGCTTTCGACATGTGCAATGTCAATAGCATCGGCGTCTGGTTCTTGATGGTCAATGGCCTGGTTTGCGGAGGCCTCTGGTGCTGATGAGGGAGCTTCTATGTCATTTGGGAGCATGCCCTGTTCTACAAAAGAAACCCAGGCCGCAGCAAGCTTGTCGAGATGTTGAATCATCAATAGCATTTGACCTAGGGCATTGTACCTGTTTGAGCGACACCATGGATGCTTGACTGCTGTTATATGGCGTAATTCAGTAATAGAACTGCACAGGCCATTTGGCGCCCCAAATTCCCAGATCATTGGTACATAATGACACAGCGAGTGTTGACGAGGGAGGGAGAACCCGGTGGGCCAAATTTTGGCACGGAACACCTCATGGTGTAAGTGAAATGCTGCCAAAGCATTCTTGGCGTCTTTCAGATTGTTGAGTCCAAGTTCCGAGTGACAAACGATATAACAAAAATCCAGGAATGCTGCTAAACATTGCACCAATTGTGGGGGAACATATTCTGCAATAGCGGGCAAGTAGATCTATGATTTTATCAGGTCACCCACAAAGAAGTTAGGAGACAGAGCAAATATGTACCTTCATAAGTGCTTTGGAGTCGTCGCCTGTCCATTGTTTTAACCGTCAGCCATGAGGAAAGTGGTGCAGCCCGGTGAAATGAGGCACCATAGCCAGACTACACAAATATCATTCACCATCGAATAAAATGTGCACGTTCACTTACCATCTATCAATATCATCTGGTATCTCCTTTGCGCGTATGGGCTCATATTCGGCCTTGATCCATTCACAAGTCCACATCACCAGGTGATCTTTGAACGTCCCTTTAATCAGTTGATGTAGCAGATCAGGCGATATCATTGCATATATATCCGCATGAGGGAAATCATTAGTGAAGGGCTGACAATAGTATTGTCAGTGAACTAGACCCACACCGAAAAAAAACCTACAACTATAGTGATGTCAATCCCATACTTGTGCCAAAGTACATCTGAGGTGAGTGTGTCACACAGGAGGCAATGCAGAGTGCGTGTCCATCGCCCTCCTGGACTGTCAAGATTATTCGTGTTCACTGTACATCTTCAATTAAGGCTGAGTGACATCGCCAATACGACACTAGTAGTACTATGTGGGACACACTTTGAACACCACCCCTGGACGATCCCACTCAACATAACTTGCTTGGGGTAGTCAGCAATGAATGCTGCTAGGTCAAATATTACATGGCACCAGTGGCCGTCTGGGCAATGGCGCACCACAGGTGTGATCATGGCTGGCTTGATTGGTTGTAGTATAGCTGAGATCAAGGCATGAAACAATTTCTTTTTAAATGACCGGAAAGCGGCGTCATTGTCTTCCTTACGGGTAGCTAGAAATTCGTCAATGGTTATGAGAAATCGCAGACAAACGAGAACACAACATAGCATACCTTTGGGGATTGCTAGGAAAGCAATGGGTATAACAGCCTGATTGTGCACTCTGCGCACAGAATTGTGGGGATTACTGATGGAAATGTATAATGGATGGTATTCTACATTGCCCGTTGTGACGGACACAGTGGTTTTATCGCTCCCGAGAATAATGCCACAGTACATTGCACCCTCAGTTGATTGATCTTCAGTGTAAATCCTGTCCTAGTTTCACCAAAATTGTGAGTATCAGATGATGGACCATTCAAATACCACATACACTTTGATGCCAGGCATAATTGCCCGACATGAAGTCTGTCCAACGCCTTTGGCCTTGTGAGTCCGTGTAGGTAAAGGTGCGGTAGTCGAATTTATCGTTGAAGTCGGGGTTGTTGAGCATCTCAGTGAGAACATGGTCTACATTGCGGTGCCATACTTCATATTCTGCTCGCATCCAGGATGGGGGATTTTCTTCACCATTACATCAGGTGAGACCTTCAAACACTCCCAAGGGGTCCCACCTGACTGTATTTGGTCGATTGTTGCATACATGTGAGCTGCGGATAAAAATGGGGCTGTGTTGGACTGATTACTACCGTCACTGGATTGTTGCTGAAGAGCTCTGAATGCCCAAAGTTCCATGAGATAGTTGATATTGCCTGCAAACATCTCCTCCCACCTGAAGAGAAAGTCTGCAAGCAGGAAGTTTTGCTGACTAGAAAAAGGCGACCAATCATTGAGGCCACGCTGCGTACAAGGGCTAGAGGGATAACTGGGTGGTAACAGCTTCCCTAACTAATCACAGGGTTTCGCTGGGTCTTGTCATCAGACAAAATTGATTTTTAACTGTACTGCACATACCAGTTAGATATGGGTGATACTCTTTCCGTGCCGTTTCACTAGAAGATGCACAGGAGCCATTAGGCTGCCGTGGGGGTTGGTTGCCCCAGTCAGCAGGGTCATCAGGAAATGCATTGTCATCAGGGAGGTGTGAAGTGTGACGATCAGCTGGGCGCTGTAAACCATCTGGGCTTGTGTCGTCTGAGGAACCACCTGGGTCTGAGTCACAGGCAGAGTGAGCTTGAGGGGGGGCACATTTGCGTTGGTCGGGATGCACTGTATGTATGTGTGTGGTGCTCCCCCATGGCGAGACGAATGTTTTGGAGCAATGGGAACACAACAGGCGATTTAGTAAAGTAGGGGCCATGGCAATAGTAGGGTGAAAAGAGACTGGATACTTGCAAAATTTGTCATTAGCCCTCGTTGTTAGCACTGCATATAAATTTGGGGTGACATACTAAATGAGCACTGTGGGTGGTAAAGGAATACGTTAGCTTGCGAAAAAAAGAGGTCGCCATACTGAGGGTCTTTGAATTAGGCGGGAACCTCTGGACCATGCTAAATGAGCGCTGGAATGGTCAAGGGATATGTTAGCTTGTGAAAAAAAGTGGTCGCCGTACCAAATACAAATAGCTGTCTCACCTCTTTTTTTTTTTCACCATTGTCCTGCCATCAGTATCATGACGCGCCCTATTCAAAAGAACGCCAACAGAGACCCCACAGCTATCTTGTGAGCAACCACGCAAAAGTGCCACACAACCGCCCAGAAAGATGCAGATGAGGCACATGAGGCCTTTGCTGCTGCAGAGGCACAAGACCAGGCTGCCAAGCAATGACACGAAAAGATTCTTGCTATTGCTGCATTGGAAGATCAGCTACGCCGCGAGGATGATAGGGAGACTATGTATCATACAGCGACGTCCACAAAAAAAGTGGTGAACCCACCTGTTTGTGATCCTAATGCAGGCAGGGACCCAGGCTTTCAATGCTTGATGACAGTTGGCTGATGCAAAGTTGTCAGGAATGCCCCAGAAGCGCGATATGGATCGCCCTATTGGATCTGAAGGGAATGGAATAGAACCCAGCGAGGATGTGCTAACCGATCCCGTGACAGACCCTGTGTCCGATCATATGAGCGATGCTGATGGCGCCGAAAAGTGGAGTACTCAGGCTGGTTACAAAGGATTAGTGCATTGAAAGTCTTGGCCTTGGATCACGAAGCACTCCACTTACTATTTTCTAGCATGGAAAAGGTCATGCCCTGTGCAGGACCTATGCAGTGGCCCATCTTGATGCCGAGAGTGAAGGTGATGATGGAAAAGAGGGGGGTAATGTCAAGCCCATCCAGAAAAAGGCTGGTTCCAATGAATCAGTAGGTGGAAAGGGTTGAGTGACAAATAATAATGCTGACTGCTTTATAGCACGGAAAGCCTCGTGGCCTGCATGAGGTGATTGGAGAGGCCCGGAAGACCGCTCCTGCTAGTAACATGGCCCAGAAATGGGCAGCGGGTCCCACAGACTCGGAGCCTGCAGCAGATGAGTTTGATGGCAAAGAGGGGGGTAATGTCGAGCCCACCCAGAAAAAAGCTGGTTCCAACGGATCAGTAGGTGGAAAGGGTTGGATGACAAATAATAACGCTGACTGCTTTATAGCGCAGAAAGCCTCATGGCCTGCGTGAGGTGATCGGAGAGGCCCGGAAGACCACTCCTGCTAGTAACGTGGCCAAGAAACGGGCAGCAGGTCCCGCAGACTCGGAGCCTGCAGCAGATGAGTTGTGAGTGTAAGCATTCAAAGAGGGAGGGACTCATTCTCAACCTTATGTGTGACAGGCCTGCACCAAAGAGGCCAAAAAAGGCAGCACCATTCGCAAGTAATCCGTCAAAGGACTGGAAGAAAAAAGGTAGTCAGCTGAAGGGTGTGGGTGAGAAGAAAGCAACGAATGCTCCTCACACCTTGCTAACCCCAACACAGATGAAGGAGGCCAATCACCAGTCGGCTGATGCAATCAAACGGCATGCAGCATTCAGAAAGGTGAAGGAAGAACCACAGGAGAGAGGCAATGGGAAGATGATGGGCGTCAGTGCAGAGCCTGTGCCAGCATAGCCCACCAAATCTGTGAGCTTTGTTGTTGTTGACTTGGCAACATGTGCTCACCTGGTCGCCCCAACTCACATGACACGTTTTGGTGCCTCACTTTGGTTCTAAATTCGAAGGAGGCTGATCACCAGTCGGCCGAAGCAATCAAACGGCGTGCAGCATTCAAAAAGGTGAAGGAAGAACCACAGGAGAGAGGCAATGGGAAGATGATGGGCGTCAGTGCAGAGCCTGTGCCAGCGCTGCCCACCAAATCTGTGAGTTTGCTGTTTGTTGTTGTTGACTTGGCAACACGTGCTCACCCCAACTCACGTGACATGTTTTAGTGCCTCGCTTTCATTCTAAATTCTCACAGATGGGTTTGACGCTTTCCAAGGCAAATGTCAATCATGCGGTTGCACCCAAGGCCGCTGAGAGGTCTAAATCGAAGGCACTGAAGGACATCAAGGTCAAGGATTTGCCCATTGAAGACACTGTACTAGCCAAGCATCAGTGGGACTCCCTGATTTGTCTTCTCATCGATTGGGCAGGGACCACAGACGACCCCTTCGGCACAAATGAGAACCTGGATCTCATGACCACCATTCAAGACCTGTGGGATGATATGTTCGACTCGGATGTGGGTCGTTTCGATGTGACCAAGTATCCGTCAATCAAAAAAATAGTAAGTGTCCATTCTCAACGCGGCAATCTCGTTATTTTCATAAATTGGCTGGTCACAGGCATGCGACAGACTTAATACATGGCAGAGCGATATTGGGAAACGTGGTATCTATTGTCTAGAACAGTATTTCAAAGTGCCAGAGTACATCAAGGATCGGGAGGCCTGGACCACATTCGTGAAGTCTCAAGTGCCATACATATATCTGTGATGGCGACAAAAGACCAATGTTTCCACTCATTTATAAGGACTCTGAGGTGAGTGAGATGCATTCAATGTTCACTGCCATCAGACACTCATATGAAATCTACTTTCAGAACCTGAAGGGGGCTTGGGAGGCCCCTCTCGTGATGTCAATTCTTTCTAAGCACATCCACCGAGTGGGAAATGATCGGTTCCAGGCATTTGGCCGACCATTGGGTGCACTGGCATTGTGTGTAGCCTCGGTAAGCACATCTCATGAATATGTATTCCAAGGCTAATGAGCGGAAGCTGGAGCGTGCACTGGAGTTGTTTAAGGGTGGTGAGAACACCAAGAATGTGCTTGACTTCACTGGAGGTGGCGAAAATCGAGGATGATGGTCAGGCAACAATTTTGATCATAAATTTGCCATGGCTGCGTGGCAGTATGCAACATCAGCAGCAAATCTGAGTGTGGATAAATGGAAAAAGATTCTTTCTCTGGCACAAAAGACATCGATAGCTGATTTAGCAGGTGCTGATCTAGATGCGTTCCAGTCAGGTGGCCTTACTGAAGAGGATAAATATCTCAACTCTGCAAGGGCTCTGATCGAAGTATCAGATTCTGAGGATGAGGATGCAAGCATTGGGGAGAATGCTGAGGACGAGGATGCAAGCATTGGGGAGAATGCCGAGGACAAGGATGTGAACATGGAGAATGCTGGAGATGAGGTAGGGAGTGTCAGGGAGAATGCTGGAGATGAGGAGGCATGCAACGAGGATGAGGGATATTGAGTCTCACAACAAGGGGTAAAATTCTCCTTTCATTTGATAGATGTGAGTATTAGAGTTCTTTGTGGTAGAATATGACTGGCTGTGCTATCTCTACTGCATGATTCTAGCTCTACTATGGCAGGCTTCTAGCAATAGAATGGGATTCTAGCTGCAGCCTGTCAACAGTCTACTAGCTTGGACCTATCACAGGTCTAGAGCTAGATTGTCAGTCTGAGCACTGACAGGGTGGGCTATTGCTAGATTGAGGTCTAGCAAACCTATTTAATCTATCCAATCTGTTGCTAGACTAGATAGGTTGTGCTAGATTGTTTGCACTTTTCCTGATGTAAAAGGTTTCCAATAAATGAATGTATTCAGTCATGCCCATACACCCCATGCAATCACTTTGATATATCCCTTAACTGTGCTACAAGTAAAATTGTGATACATCTCATCCTGTAAGTCCCTGGAGGTACAACATGGGAGCTTCAATGAAATGTTCAACATTTGAGCATTTTAATGCCATGGAATGTTAGGCACAATGGCTAGAATAATTTCAAATGAATGCAAATGGTAGGTCTTCTATTCATGGCACACTATGACCACTATGTTACTGTGTTCCTGGTATGTTTTGCAAGTCTTCTAAGCTGCAATTTTTCTCACACATTTTCTATATCATTTGGATTCCTCCACTCTCAATTTTAAGTGTAGCCTTTTGCAAACTTGGTACCATAGTGTATGGTATGTATTCCAGGTCCCTAGATAGCATAATAGATCAATGGTGTGACTGCTTCAAACTATATAAGAGTATATGTCATATCTACTCCTATATTCCAGGGGAAGCTCTCTGGAATCAGAGCTACTCATATCATGTAGAAACATGTATGAGGTACATATGTATCAAATTTCAAAGTATATCTACCTGGCCAATCAAAAATGCGAACCACTTTTTTGTAATTCAGGGGTATGACAACTATTTACTTGTACCATTACAGGGACAGCTCCCTGCTGTACAGGCTTCCAGGACATCATTACCATACATATTTGCTATCTGGGAATTAAGTTTCCTAAGCCATATACCTAGCTGGTAAAAAATGCGAACATTTTTTGGTTTTCTGTAAATTTCCACATATCTACCCATCTACATCTGAATATTACAATCAAAGCAGTTGGAACATTCAGGAGTACTGTAGAGCCTAGTATAACTCATCAAATCCATTCTTGAGGCTAGGGAAGTGAGTGGTTGAGCAGAAAAGGGAGGGGAGGATATGTTAGACCTATGTGTCCAAAAATGGACATGTTTCGAATGCTGGCGGTGCGTGAGAATGGGCGGTCGAAACGATTATGTAAGCATCCAAAAGCGTCGCACAAACCATTGCACAATGCTGACAAAGTTAATGAGTCATGGGATACATCATGTGCTGTAGTTGATTGTTACAATAGTGGATGTAGTATTAACATTTTAGCTGTTGTTACAATAAATGGATATATTAAAATACCACCATCGCCTGGCACATGTTGCAGCATCGCACAGTAATGTATTGTGGTCCGAGCGGTGCCCATATATGGTAGGTCGCGGCTCACGGCTCGCAGTGGGTGTGCCGCATACCTGGTACTCACAATCTCGCTCTCCACAGCATTCTGCTCATCTGTCGTGCTGTCGGGATCCTTTCCCAGCCTCTATACTCCATGTATAACGTGTCCGATCGCTGCGTTTCGCCTGATATGGCCCTGACGCGACCATCCAATGGGTATGTGCATCTTTTCTCTCAGGATCGATTGACTCTGCTAGGTCGCGATCTGACCTTTCCACAATGACGCGGCGGGTTGGCGGGCCTGATGGGTCGTCTGGGATGCTTGCTGGGTAGTCTGGATGGCCTAGGTACATCGCTCATCGTGCGTTTGTACCCTTCTCGCTGACTTGCCTTGTCCCTAGCTAGCGTCTTCGTTTCAACTCGTTTTGAGTCGTGACGTGTGCCGCTCGTTGCACCATCCTTTCCGCATCATTTCCCATTGCTATCAACATCGTTTCCGTCTCTCTGGGACTTCCGACCGCCCTCGACGCCTCCCGATGCTTCTTACTTGCCTGGTTGGCTTCTTGGCCCTCTATCTCGGCCCGACGTGCTCATATCATCGAGGAGCTGCTTCGTACGGCCTCTGGAGTGTCTTGTGGCACTGTAGAAGTCGCTTGGTAGGACCGCTTCGTCGTCCGGCTCATCAGGCTCGTATCGAGCCCTCCCCGGTAATTTCCCTTTGTCTCCTTGCTCCAATCGTTCTTTGATGTGTTCTGACGACTTGTGCAGCTTCTTCGGCAGATTTCTGATGTCCTCGTGACCCTCAGGTACTCCCGACACATCCGTCTTGTCGCTGGTAGGTGCTGTGTCGTGGTTCACAACCATTCTTCCATCCCCACTCAGGCTTGATGCCACTCGGGGCCTCGTCTTCTTGCGTGCGTTGTTCAGGTGGACTGGAGAGTAGTGGATGAGGGTCTGGGGGTGCTCTGGGTACGTTGTCGTCATCTGTTGATGTATGCTGACGACCTTCTTTAACTCTCAACATTGATTGTGCCCACGCCCTTGTATGCCCTCTTCCCCTCAATTGAGGCGTTTCGGCATGTCTCATTGTCCTCAAATGGCTTCTCGAGATGACATCCTCCCACTTTCTAAACCAATTCTTACCGAATTTGGAGGTATGGCCAGTGAAGTACTTGTTCCCAAATGCACCGAAATTGTAGTATCCATTGCTGCATATAACCGGTATGTTCTACGGTCGCATAACCACATTTCAGATGGGTGACTGGACGTGGTATCGCAGTGATAAAGACCTCTGGGGAGAGGATGCACATGAGTTCAACCCCGATCGCTGGTTGAACGGCTCGATGGACGAAAAGCCATCTGGCATTGGCGTGTACTCGAACTTGTGTGCCTTTTCGCGCCGCGTTTCGAGATATATTGACCGACATTCATATTTTCTCTAATAACAGATTGAACCTCCTCAGTGGGCCTCGGGCGTGCTTGGGGTGGCGTTTTGCGTGCGGTCTCATCATTTGTTACATCACAACAAGTATCACTGATGGCAAACTACAACGTCATGGAGCTCCAAGCATCCCTGTTTGAACTTGTGGGCAAGTTTGAGTTCACAATGACAGACAAGGCCAAACGCATTCTCCGGCAGTCGGGAGGAGTTATGACCCCGATGGTCGACGGCGAGGAGCTTGACCACGGCATGCAATTGCCATTGGCTATATCTCTAGCCCCTCAGGATGGTTAAATGTAATGGAAGACCATACCTGACAAGAGGTTACAAGTGGTGTTTGTTTGGGAATGGAGAGATGTCATCGGTGTAGACTCGTAGCAAAGTTTTGTTCCATCTCCGTAAAGCGGTCGATGTAACTGGTAACTCGCTTGCTGCGCATTTCTTGTCCCGGATCCACTAAGATGTGGGACTCGTCAGCATCGGCAAACTGGCCTTTTTTAGTCCGCGAACACGGCAGGCGTGCCAGCTCCCGCTCTCGTTGATGCTCTCTGCTATGCGTGTTCTTCCACCACCCACCGGAAGTCCGGAACCGAAGAGCCGCCCCGGGGGGTCAATATTTACGAGTGAATCAATGTCGCACGATACCAACAATCGACACTCCACGTGCACCACCTTGGTGTACACGGCAAGATTCGGACGCAACTGATGTCTCAGGGTTAATGTCGAGTACGGAGAGGCTATACTGTAGGCACGGCAAAGGGCCAACGAATGAGAATATTTGAAGGGACGTCGCTTACAACTTGTTGAATAAATTCCTTTGACTCGTATACGTGACAGTTGGCAACGACGACACCCATCTGCCTTACAGGTATCTACATTTTTTTGTTATGCATAGTGATCCATGGAACTCTTACTGTCTCATCTTGACTGATGGTTACTCAATAGCGTGGATCGTTGCTCACCTCATGTTATCGCCAGTATGTATTCTGTAGTAAAGATCCTCAATATGCAGTTTTTATCCTTCTTTATTGTCCTAGTAGGAGGAGGCTGGCAGAGCCCCTCGCTGGACAGTATGTTCTCAATATGCATATGCTCACTTACATTGGTATTCATAGACGTCTCCTGGGGCCCCACACACACGAAGACGAACATTCGAGTCGGCAAGAGTGCCCTGGACTCTTTCAGCCCAAATCCGGGCACCATTACCTTCCTCTATCTCTTGTGGCCCTCACCTATCATATGGTTATTCCAAACGAAACTTCGACAGAAGGAAAACTACCATCAGCCCAGACAATCCCGGTCCCATTTAACATTCGCGAAATAACACGGCAACAGGGTAGCCTCAAAAAATCGTATGCCGACGTGTTCAAAATCTTTTGCAAAGCTTTTGGATCTGCGACTAGTAGGAGTTGATCCTCCTGAGATTTATTGAAATATAGTTGTGGATGGTACTAGTACGAAATAGCAGAGTGGTGGACGTACTCCGAAGCCACCATTGAACCGAATGACGCTACCGTACAGACTATGCCATCTGAAGTTGGCTTCACCAACTGGACATTGGAATTCCTCGAGTAAGTTACCTAAACAGTGTCAAAGATGTAATGTATATTGTGCAGCCTTGCAGGCACGGAGAAAGGACCCTACCAATGATGAATGACGGTGACTTGGGACCACGAATCATGGACAAAGACGGGCGAGTGAAACACTTGAGCAATACCTACACAAGAATCAGGGCGGTCAGCCCCACAGATACTGTTCGGAGGGGGGATCATACTAATCGAGAGCAATTAGTATGGACAAGCACCTTGCAATGGGGGGCTTTATGAACGACTCCATGAGTAATCCTGGCAACCAGACCAATTCCTGGCACTGTATCGTTTCGTATGATATCGTACACTAATTTAAAGTTTCGCCTCGTTTCGTCGTCAAAGTCGATGTGTAGTCAACCGACGTCAGTGGGGCTTGGATTTCGACTTCCGGATGATGTAGACGTCGTTCCAGCACACCAGCATTTCAGCTCTGGTCACCAGTCTATTTCAGCTCATCTCAGGCGCCACCAGTGCGTCCGGATCCGGCTTTAGCCACTTAAGGTTGTCTTATGTAAACCGGGTTTTGTTGAGTTGAACCACAAGATGCCAAACCGATCGGCTTCGCCACAGTTTATATACTCGAAGTAGTTGTCTTTGTTCGAACTTCGCTGTCGTAGTCTGGGTCAGGCCCACGTAATGAAAACTCTGCAGATCTGCAATCGTCATCTTTACCTGCACCTTCAAGTACGCGTCAGTAGTAGTAAATTTGTGATATGCACTAGGCTGCCACAAATAGTCAAAGAACTGTGGTTTGCGCCAAGAGATACTATGTAGCACTACAAGCTGACGGCGATGGAAGCGCTTCGGCCACCCGCGCATGTAGCGAGGCAACTTGTGGTGAGAGGCAACCTTGACTGGCTGAGTAGCAGTCTCTAGTGCGGAGACCCGACATGTATTGGGAGTGTACGCTGAAGATACTTCATTGACAGAGAACTTGAACTCGAGCCAATCAGTTACTTGCTTCGAAATACACTCCCACCAACATATGTGATGTATGTACATTGTACTGATGCCCCTTTCGTCTCTCTTAACGCTATGGAATCGCCAGATGCCAAAGCCCGCCAGTTTTCAGGACATCCCTCCAACAGAAAAGCAGGTTAAATACAGCCGCAGCGGATAGCGTACCCTACGTATCCGCAGCACGTTGTGAATTACATACCATCGCCTAAAATACATGAATACTCAGGCATGTGTACACAATTGGGGAAACGACTTTGGACTCAGAATCCGTAGCATGCCCCTTACTTCATCCTCTTGTAAACCTTGTTGAGGAAGCTTGAAAACACCTCTCTCTTCAACACACCCCCGTCCATGCCACCGTCCGGTTCCGGAATCTCTATGATCAATGCCTCGATCCGTTCCTTCAGGTTCGCTTCATACACCTGATACTGCTCCCTTAACCCACTCATTTCATATATCTCTTTCACTCGCATCTCCTTTTCAGGATCCATTCGCCCATAATTCTCCTCCAACACCTTCCGTTGTTCGGGTGAAGAGATGAGAAGTGCGACGTTGATGCACCACGAACATTTGTTCTCCGCGATGTCGGACCTTGTCTCGCCGACTTCCCTGACCGTGTCAACGTAATTGAGAAAATCAGCCTGGATTTGGAAGTACTCCCCAAGCTGAAGGAGGATGGAACGGGCGGTGGTGTACGGGGAGAAGAGGCAGCCGTGAAGGGTATAGCTTTCTGGAACGCCACAAACACACATGGCCAGGGCGACCGGGAGATAGAAACTAGTGACCTTCCTTCGCGTGATCAGAGCATGTCTATAGGCGTGAGATGTACGCGTGAGTGTGCGAGAACGGAACAGTGGATGAAAATGATACCGACTTCTGAAGAGAGAATTTACTCAAATCAACGTGAGCTTTCGAGGTGGTGATGAATTTGACCAGCTGGCCCATCTCCGTCTGGAACGTCGTCTGCAGGGGTCATCCATAATTAGTGTTCTCGTCCGTTACGAGGCACGTACTGATGTAAGAGAAAGGACTGACCTCCTGAAACAGCTCGAGCAAATGTACATAATATGGCTCCGTGCGGAAATACTTCTTCAACAAATAGTACATCACCACATCAAGCCAGAGCGAATCCTTGAGTACAATGTCGTCACCCGCATACCAGCACTGCTGGTCAGGGTGCTTGTGTGACTGGTCATCTGAGCAGACATATAATCGTGAAGCTTGGAGCTAATTCCCATCAATAAGCTGTCAAGCAAGGCGAATAAAATCTGAGACTGACGAGCCGGATACACCATTCTAACAACGCCGCCTTGAATGATTCGTCGTCCAACAACGGTCTGCCTCGCAGAATTTCCACAAAGTCCACAACGGACATAATGTTGTTCAGCTTCCCATCTGGGACGTTATGGTCTATATTCTGTCGTCCATCAACAGCGGTGAGCATGAAGTATCCGTCACTGAAACATTGATTGGAACAACGTACACGACGAAACCATTCTACAGCTTCCACTGGCATAGTGTTCGTCAGGTGTACGATCACTTCGTCGCGGATGCACTGAAAGACGCTGTCGAATTTTTCGCTTCTTTGTTCCGTGATGTCAACGATGCCCATGCTTGCGCCAGTGAAGGAGTGGGAGGTGCATGTGTAACATGTTCAGTGGTACTTGTCCACTTATCGGATCATTGATCGGGTCTATTAGGGTGTATCATTCGGATTGTGACTTAAGCAAATCATACCTATCATATGGAAAGCCGGACAACCGTGCTTCAAGAAGCACTATATTCGATGGACAGCATACCAAATTTGGTGTAAGGCATCCGCAAAATGAGCACTCATTTCAAGTATGGAATGCATGATAATAAACAGGGCATCATACCCACATGTCTTCACTGGCATGTTGAGTGCCCCTTGTGTCAGATCTCGCAGATCCTCGTGAGTCAACGAGGAGGATAAATTAAGGGCGAAAGATAGTGTTTTTGAGTCTCCGGATATAACCAGTATTGGCGTGACAACGGTGTTACTGTAGTTATCGGCATTGTTCCACATGATTCTTGGAGCCACAGGAAAACTGTCGGTTGATCTGGCGGGGCGTGAATATAAGGTTGTCAAAAGGATTTGGCGCGTCGTAGGTTTGACACAAGTTTGATACCGAAGTTTTGCACAAGCCCATACTAGCAAGAAGTCGCAGATCCGCAGTGTTTGAAATAAACTCCGAAATGGGTCTGAGACTCTATTTCCCCCTGTGATTGACGGCTTGCCTCACGGACGGTCTGGTCACTGGGCTAGGTATCGACCACGATGTGCACGACAAGGCAAGTGACAGACGTCCCACAGATGCCGATGTTCGGTGCACTGGCATTCACCGTGCGGAAACGGGTTACCAGTTAGGCTACAGTCTAGTGATTGGCATACTCCGCTCACTGACTCGGATTATGCTTGCCTGCCTAACTGACATGTCCAGGTGCTCTGCGTGACGTGCTAATAACACCCGTGCCCTGGTGATCGCCATCAGTCACCACCCCATTCGCTCGTATAGATCAGCCCTACTAACTTATCACTGACACGGACACCATGGCGGGGCCGCAGCTGAGGGGCAGTGGGTGCATACAGCCATCTTGCTCGACATGGTACCTTGTCGCATGCATCTCATTGGAATGTACGGAGATAGTTTTTTCCCTGTTGATTTTACTAGTAGTCACGACTGACTCTTCTCACGTGCTGTCAGGGAATCTCAGCCAAATTAGGGAATCTCACGATTTTGCAATGTTTGTGATGAGTCACTCGCATACAATTTGTTGAATACTACTTTACATACTAATGCTACTCTTTGCATACTTTCTACACTGTGGCAATTTTTGGACTGCCGTAGTTACTGTGGCTACTTTGCAGTGCCTGGCGGGTTGTCATGGGGGCTTTGACAGCTCCGACATCTATCAAAGTCCAGCAAAGGGGCAACAGGTGAGTGATAGGAACTGGACATTTTGCTGGTGTCCAGACTGCGAGACGAGATAAGGAAGACCGAAGCGACCATGCAAGCATGTGGCAATCCACATCTCACGGTCTTCGATTTGGATGGTATGCCTTACCTCAATGCTGTGATCAAGGTAACCAGTGTTCCCTTGACATGCGCCGCTTTAATTCACCTCGTCCATCCCTGTCTAACACAGGAAGGATTACGGTTCCACTCGCCGGCACCTCACGTCTGGCGAATGGCTTATCGAGATGTCAACCCATGAATATTTTACGCATTAGTATCCAAATCCAAAAGGGCATGGCCTGTCGGAGACAAGGCGGACACGGTCATTGGCTGGTGATTCAGACAAAGTAAGCGTTAGACCGAGGTACAGGAGGTACAGAAATAACCCACCCAATCGCGTAACTCTGGTTGGGTGCATCCTTGTGCGCCACGACGTATGTCGTTGACACTGCCAGGCACCAGCATTAGCACGACACTCGTAAAGAGACAATTGAATACGACACAGACAGGGGTGGCTTACGTATCACACTGCCATCTCTCCAACTGGACGGTGGACGTCTTGTTCGCTTCCAAAGCACCCATGCGTCGCAGCACTGATCTCCTCGTGTGATGCCCGCCATTTTTTCTGATGCGTTACAGGAGAAGACACGCGTCAAAACGTTCTCCCAGGCGGAGAGGGATATGGAGCGAAGAACATTTGAGGGATCGTATCGAGTCAGGTGAAGTACTCGTTGCCAAAGGCACCCAAATCCTAATATCCATTGCTGCATTCAACCGGTATGTTTTACAGTCATATAAACATATTTCAGATGGGTAACTGGACATGGCGTCGTTGCAGTGATAAAGACCTCTGGGGAGAGGATGCGCACGAGTTTAATACCGAACGCTGGTTGGACGGCGCGGTGAACGAAAAGAGATCAGCTGGAATTGGTGTATACTCGAACTTGTGTGACTTTTTGCGCCGTTTTTCGATACATACTCACCAACATACTTTCTATAATAACAGATTGACTTTCCTCGGTGGCACTCGAGCGTCCTTGGGATGGCGCTTTGCGTACAGTCCCGTCCTTCGTTACGCAACAAGGACTATCACTGATCTGGCGAACTACAGCGTCATGGAAATCCAAGCATTCCTGTTGGAACTTGTGGGCAAGTTCGAGTTCACAATGACAGAAGAGGCTGAACGCATTCTCTGGCGGTCGGCAATAGTTATGACCCCGATGGTCGCTGGCAAGCTTGACCGCGGCATGCAGTTGCCATTGGCTATGTCCCTACTAGCCCCTCAGGATGGTTCAATTTACTAGAAGACCATTCCTGAAAAGAGGCTACAATGTTGTAATATTCATTGACAGACTCATAGCAAAGGTTTGTTCTATCCCCATAAAGTGATCAATGTAACTGGGTGCTTACAGCACATAGTTGAACACGATGTAGCTTTTTAGTACTACTGGAGGCTGCTGTGATCGAGATTGTATGATAATTTAAGTCTGAAAAACCTGTACAAGCCATCGTGTCCTTCCTGGTGACCCACTGTAACTTCCTTCCTTCAGTGATGATCAGATGGGTACGGGTGATACCGCGGTTTTTGAGCTGTCACCACTCGTATATATACAGTACCCTTTCACCGCGGTTGGAGGTGTCTTGCGCGTTGGCGTCGCGGTACTCCTCGGCACTATTTGAAAATTCACACCAGGCACAGCTATTCTTTGTGTGTAACCGCTACGACTTTCTTCGGAACAGAGTAGCAACAAATGTCAGGCTACCTCAGAATGTTCCCTCTGTACTGTCCCAAACCTCAAACGGCACGAATTGTAGACAGAAAATTTGAATCCCGCTCGACAAACCCCTGGTTGGTACTACCATCGGAGTCGGGGATCAAGGTCTTCACAAGAGTCCAACATAGATCCACCTATCGTTCGATGTATCTATGGAACTTGGTCTTACGTCCATGGAGCTGCATCTAGCCAGTGAGCCTCCGGGAGGCAGAAAGCGCGTGGTAGTGTTGGAGAAGGTCAGTTTACTCACATTTCAGAATCACACTGCCCATTGTCAAACTCAAACTCCCCAAAAAACCCTCTGATGCTGCAACATCTCATTCTCACACATCCTTAAAGTCTATCTCGTTATCCATTTCAGACACCGTGACAACGATCAAAAAGGTCCTTGTCGAAGGGGAAAAGGCTTTAGCTCGCCACTGAAAACAGCGCATTGGTTGCTCCTCGTGTTCTGGGATTGCTGATACTATCAACCTGACATGCTTGGATTTGAATTCAGGTGATATATCACAACCCCCGCTCCGGTGCGCTGAATGATGAGGATGACCCGGTTGCTGATCTTGGTGGGTGGAAATTGGATCCTAGACCATCATCATCTGCCGGAAATGCAAGCGGGAAGAGATAGGCATCAAGGATGAGGAGGAAAATGTTTTGTTGCTCTACGACCCAAGTGGTACCAGTACTTCATCATTTTCGGGGTGTAACTGAATACAGTACCTACGGTGCCCAGAGCTACTGTGGTGTTTGCAGCACATCGTCTGATTTACAAGTCGGTGTCTGTCCTTACGCGTACTGGGTACAGTGTTTGATCATGTGGGCGCAGTGTGTAGGATGCGGATACAATACCGACTTTTTCACCTGTGTTACCCGGCGGAACCCTATGCAGCAGCAGACTACTAGTAACCGTGTCATCCGGACCCGATTCATCCGATCAGCGCAGCATCCACTCGAATGATAGCTCACATTCTCTTGTGTGCTCATGAGTATTCTTGGCTACAGTTCATTGGGTGTCATGATGTCACATCACCATTTAAGCATATCAGCACCAGGTCAACTACCGACCTCATAAACCATTGCCTCGTGATGTCTCGTATTTCAACACGGGACCGCATACCCACGGATCCCTGCTTGCCAACAGCATTGGAGTTTCATGCTCTCGTTTCAGACGCCAGATAGCAAGACTCCGAGATTCCTCCCCATTTCAGGCAAGCTGAAACAGGGTGCATCGCTTGGGCAAAGGACGTTTGGCGGCACATCATTGGTGTGCATGCTGTCGCATGCATCCGTGGAGTTATCTTCTCTTGTACTCGTTACAACGCCTCTTTTCAACAGTCAAGTCCACATTGGTTCTACTTCGGATCCTTGGAACGCCGCAGGCACGGGAGCCAAAGGGTACAAATCCTGCATTTTCCATCACCATGCAAGCAAATCGCCCTCACTTCATCGTGCCCACAGAAACCTATCGCCTTCCTAACTTCCTCGCGTTGCTCCCCAAGAAGCCAGGTGGTGAGATCAATCCCCACTTCAGGGAAGTTGAAGCTGCATTCAACGCATGGGTGGAGAAGAAATTTGGCGGACCCTCCGCGGTGGTGTGTATTCGCTGCTCCCGTCTATCGATCTATCCACTCTGAATCCTGTTGCCAGGAGGTCTATCAATGTGACAACTCTTTGGCTGCTTCTATGACGTACCCACTGGCTTCCTTTCAGCAATTGAGGGGAATTATCGACTACATGGCAGCTGGGTTCTTGTTAGATGATCTACTGCACGTACCTTTCCATCGTTCATTTCACATGAGCTCAAGAAATCTGCATAGTGACCGTAGTTCTCGCAAAGTTGCTCCAGTGCTTTTGCATTCATGGATGAATACTCTTTGGGATGGAAGTGAGGCAAAAAGCATTCAGCATCCCGTCATTGAAATGATGCGCAGGTTGGTCGACCCATTCGCCCCATGCTTGGTCTCGGTGAAGTCATTTCTGATGCAGTGAGTTAATGCTCGGCACCAGAGCGGCCGTGGGCTCCTTTCATTGGCCCTGATTTATCGCAGAGAACGAGAAGTTGTTGTTGCATATGGTCCAAGAAACACATGACCGGAATGCATATCTGAGTAAGAACACGACACTTGACATTGAATCATATATCATCAAGCGTCGGTTGACAGCCGGCACTCCTCCATTGCTCATCTTAATCCAGTCTACTTGCTGCCTTTATATTCCCGACAATGTCTTTGCCAACCCGGTCATAGAGGAAATGGAGAATGCCACAACGGATATGATCTTTATTGCCAATGTAAGAGAAACCGTTCCCAATCTCACTCATCCTCCTAGGACTCAGTCTATGCTTCACCCAGGATATTTACTCCTTCCAGAAGGAATATCACTTTGACAGCACATTGAATAACCTTTTGACAGTCATGGAAAGGGATCCAAAAACTGCTTATCTGGATTTCCAGGAGAGACTCAATTACGCCAAGATGTTGTTTGAAGCAGCTCTTGAACATTTCCATGCGTGCAGGCGAGAGTTACAGTCTTTCGGTCCAGAAATGGATCAATACCTCGCCTCGTATGCAGACGGATTGATTGACTTGCTCACCGGGAGCCTGCAATGGAGTTGTGTTAACTGCCGCTACAATACATTCATGAACGACGAGGACAGGAAGAACAATGTCATGAGATTGGCATTGGATGGTTCCCCTGCAAATTAGAACGATGTGCCAGTTTATTGGTTTGGCCATGGGGATGTTGCACAGATTTTTCTGCTTCACCAGTAGCAGCAAAAACAATGTATCAGACGGTGGTATATAACTGAAGCTAGTGTGACATTGTGAGCCTATGCACGCGAACTGATGTATTACTAATGCATCACTCTGCCTCCTACCATTCCCCTACTGTCCCACATTGATGTATGAGTGATATATCACTCTGCTCACTTGCAATGTACTGATTCACAGCTCAACAGGCCCATACATGTATGGCCCTGTGATATATCTGTTACATTTTCTTTCTTCCTTCTTCTCTTTCGCCCCTATGTTCTTCTTTCGGGACATCCCCTATAACCTTTCTTGGATGTCCCCACTTATCTAACAACGGCTCTCCATCTGATCCATCAGCCACCGGGTTGTTCTAGCCCCACCCGGTTCCACCATTTCCAATACTTCTATCCCTGCTCCGCAGGTTTCCCAAACATTCTCCATTATTCTGCAAGAACCTTCTATTCAATTCTTCCATGTTCTTGCTTGTACTTTAGAACACTCCGGATTGTTCTTTCTCACTTTCTAATCACTTATTCATCGCCGAGGCTAGGCAGTATATAAACCCTCATG
>JBBPQV010000461.1:0-20510 GCA_038092675.1 Boletus rufocinnamomeus
TCTTTCCTGACAGTGACGACGAGAATATTCCGACTTTCGAAGCATCACTAAACTCCATCGTCATGACTCCCCTAGCAACAGGTGCAAACGCTGACTCTGAAAGTGACCTCGAGCTGCCTCCTATCGAAGAGGTCCCACGCGCGTCGAGTGTCGGCAGTATGTCTTCCGTTGTTTCGAGAGATTCCTCTCCTCCTCCTCTTCCTCCTCAGACCACCATTCGGTCTTTCCCGCCTCCAACCAAGAAAAGGCGCCTTTCATTGTCTACACAGCCTAAACCTGCTATCAAATCAGACGGCACATACCTGGGTACTTTCTTAGTCCCCAATGCTTGGAGCACGGTCAAGGGCAAAGGTTATATTAAACCAGGGGACCAGATCATGGTCGAAAGGGACAGTCCTGAGGATACCAGTGCTGCAGCGACAACCACGGTCAAAGGAAAGAAGAAGCAGCTCACGCTCAAGGCGATGCTGAAGTCTCAGCCAGTCAAAAATGTGAAACGGAAGACAGATACGATCGTCCGACTTACGAATAAGGGGGGGTTCGGTAAGTACATCGCCGTTTAATTGCAGCAGGCTGTATGACCAGATCGAAAGAATTCGGCAGACTACCGCAAGACATCGCTGGCTGGGTATCGAAGTTACTGGATATGGGTATTTCTGTTTCTGTTGGCCCATTTCTCGTGGTTGTATTCATACATTCATCAAGGTTTGATCAACTTCAGGGGCAGTACAATGGTCGATTGCCCGCCTGTCCTCTACTCAGGTGCAGACATGATCGTCTCCCTATCTGTTTGTATTTCCGCTTCGGCGTTCAAGCCCGTTAATGCTACGGACGCTTCCATCCAACCAAAAGTCATGTTCGGACAAGGAAAAGAGACTGAGGAAGAACAATCACTCCGTGAACGAAAAACTGCGCTCCTAGCCTTATTTGATGTTGTCAACCTTCGACCGCGCACTGGTGCGCGAGCCTTAACTAATGACCAAGTTCCGGATGGCGATGAATGGCAGAAGGGAAAGCCCGCGCAGAAACCGGCAGGGACCAAGAAAACGAGAACCGAAATAATAGGTGACGGAGAGGAAATTGAAGTTGAAGAGGGCGAAGAGTTGTCTGACAATCAATTGGACCTAATTTACCGAAGGTGATCGAACCATACCTCCATGCATGGCACCATCTCATTCCATATCTACAGGGCACAGCAACACGACCAGACCATGGCAGAGATGGATCCTGCACCGACATTCACGCTCACGTTAAGGGGGTATCAAAAGCAAGCACTGACGTGAGTTAACTCTCTCCTGGGTAAATTATGTACTTACTATTGGGCAGGTGGATGCACTCTATGGAGTCAGGTGAAGTCTCCGCGAGAGAAGCAGCATCCATGCATCCTCTGTGGAGCGAGTAAGTCTCGAGCTACCGTCCAGGGCTACACATTACGACCGTTTTTCAGATATGTGTTCCCCGCCGAACCGTGTAATGGACTGATTGATCTAACCGAGGATGACAAACCATTTTATTTCAACCCTTTTTCTGGTGAGCTCAGCCTGGACTTCCCCAAGGCTGAGCGCAAATTCAGAGGTGGAATTCTAGCGTAAGTCTCCGCGCACTATGCTCGACATCAAACTCATCAATCCTTGTAGAGATGGTAAGCATTGCCACCTTTGCTGATAGAGACTGATATTCGAGCATACCATATCTTAATAGAAAGTAAACACCAAGCGAATTACACATTTTATCTGTCTGACCTTCATTCACAGTGGGAATGGGCAAGACAATCATGATTTCAGCCTTAATCCACACCAACAAAGGACCAGAGCCTCTCAATGACGACGGGAAGCAATCTACTCGTGGGCGTCAGTTAAGACTGGACAACGCATTCAGAGCCATCCCACCCAATCAAACAAAGCGACCAACGAAGGGCCCTTCCGCGACCCTGGTCGTTGCACCGACATCTCTTCTCTCGCAATGGTCTGACGAACTGGAGCGTTCCAGTGTTGCTGGGACCGTGCGAGTTATTGTCTGGCATGGACAAAATAGGTTAGATCTGGACGGCTTAGAGACTGAAGAAGACAGTGACGTAGCCATACCCATCGTCATTACCTCCTATGGCGTCTTGGCTTCTGAGCATTCTAAGTTTGAAAAGTCAAATGGTCAATCATCGGTCTATCAAAGTAATGCTCACTTTTCTCACTTGACCAGCTACTGACTTCCCATGGCAGTCGAGTGGATGAGGGTCATTCTGGACGAGGCACACCATTGTAAATCAAGAACGAGTAAAACTGCCCGGGCCGTCTACGCACTTCGAGCAAGGCGGAGGTGGGCCGTCACAGGAACACCTATCGTAAACAAGCTCGACGACCTGCACTCCCTCTTGTGAGAGATACCTCCTTTTGTTGGATTTTCAGGCTCATTTCCAGAGCAGGAAATTTCTGGACTACACTCCTTGGTCATCTTACGCTTTTTTCCGCTCGTATGACTTAATTTCTGACAATCCCTTGACCGTGATTGAAAGCTGTTCTAGGTTTATTACGCTACCATTTCTTGCTCGCGACCCCAAAGCGATCGAGATAGTGCAAGTCATTTTGGAGACCATTTTACTCCGCAGAGAGAAGAATATGCGGGACAGCGATGGGAATCGAATCGTAGAGCTGCCGACCAAGGAAGATATCATCGAAATTCTTCGTTTCTCCACCGCAGAGCAAAAAATTTACGACTCTATCTATGATACCGCCAAACGAAGCTTTGACCAGCTTAATGCCAAAGGATTAGTTGGCAAGAATTATACCCACATTCTCGCCATGCTGATGCGGTCCGTACTTGACAGAAGGTCTAATTTCCTACGTCTAACAAACCAGTCCTCAGCTTGCGACGTGCCGTGCTGCACCCAGATCTTGTCGTAGACCCTAAAGATCAAGTGAACGAGCCTCCATCAGGCTCAAAATGTATCGAAATCGACACTTTAATACATGACGTTGCCGAGCGGCAAATCTCTGACGCTTCAAACATGTCCTTCGCGAAGAACGTACTCTCCAATCTTGCGACATCTGAGACAGATGAATGCCCTATCTGTCTCGATGTGATGGAGACTGCAGTCATCATTCCCCAGTGTTTGCATCGGTGGTAAGCATTATCTATTTCTTGCGTCGCCTGCAACTTATATCCTTCTTAGTTGCAAAGATTGTATTATTTCTTATATAACGGCCTGCACCGAGAGAAGCGAAGAAGGACGCTGCCCTTCCTGTTCTCAAGGACCCATAAAAGAAAACGAGTTGATAGAGGTTTTGAGACCTAAAACCGAAGATGATGTGAAAAATGCACCTCTCTTACCAGGGAATGACCAAGTCATAGGGCCCGTGAGTGCACCAGTGGTTGAGCTACGTCGCAACGACTTCCGCTCCTCTACCAAAGTCGATGCTTTGATTCAAAACCTACGTGAGTTGTCCTTTGGTCAATTGACGGCGGGCAATGGTTATGGTTGTCAAATAGGTCGACTACAAGACCAAGATCCATACTTCCGCGCAATCGTTTTCTCGCAGTTCACTTCGTTCCTCTCGCTCATATCGACAGCTCTTGATCGCGAACGCCTCGCTTGGTACCGTTTTGATGGTTCTATGGACTTGAGAAAGCGTAGCGCGGCGATAGCCGAGTTCAAGCAGAATGAGCGCAAGCCCAAAGTTTTGATTGTTAGCTTGAAGGCTGGTGGGGTCGGGTTAAATGTAAGGGGATTGTTCTCTCGCTCGATAACTCTACTCATCACACAAACAGCTTACCTGCGCTAATCATGTATTCATGGCAAGTCTTTCAGTGCTCTCTGCAGGACAAATCTAACTCCCGTTCTAGATGGATTGCTGGTGGAACGCGGCAACTGAGAACCAAGGTATAATCCCCAGCTGAATCGTGCCTACATGCAGTAACACCCTCACAGCGATTGACCGTGTCCACCGCATTGGCCAAGAGAAGACAGTCTATGTCAAGCATTTCATCGTACGAGAACTTCATTTTGCACACTTCCAACATTGATGTTCGCCCAGATTGAGAATACAATTGAAGGAAATATCCTAGAGATCCAAAAGCGCAAGACTGCCATCATTAAGGAAGCGTTTCGAGGAACGAATAAGTCAGGGAAAGCAGATCCCGAGAGCTTAGAAAATCTCAAACTTATATTCGGTGATAACTAAGTAGTGTTATACGCTTCGATTTACCCGGAAGCTGGTAAATGCAAGTAAAAACCTTGTATGCTCATTATAATCCTACGTGACAGTGACGTTACACATGCGTGACTGTGTGACATTTGGGTGATTGCTGTGTTGCTGCGAGCTGTATCTCTTCTTGGCAGTTCACAACGACCATGGCCACTGTGTCGCCCTTCGCTCGAAGCACCGCGTTCGATGAACCCCGTCTCGGGGCACGTGAGCAGACCGTATGTACTATTCGATCCCTTCTGTGACCCCCCTGAATCAATCCGAGCAAGCGCCCTGCAGATCGAAGAGATGTACAGCGTTCCAGAGAGTTTCCTGGAAATTGAGGTTCGCAATCCTCAAACGCACGGTAAGCAGGCGTCCATTTCCAAGATCAGTCACATTGTAGTTATGTCGCCCTAGGATTTGGTCGGAAAATGTTTACCGACTATGAAGTCGTGTGCAAAGTATGTTCCCAGTTGACAGTGCTTTCCCCCGTCGTGAGTCTGAGCATGTATTGGTGCCCTAGACCAACATACCTGCCTTCAAATTACGTCACTCCCTCGTCAGACGCCGTTACTCTGACTTTGAAGCATTCCGTGACATCCTCGAACGGGAGTCTACTCGCGTCAACATTCCTCCCCTCCCTGGCAAGGTCTTCACTAACAGATTCTCTGATGAAGTCATTGAAGCCCGGAGGGAAGGACTCGAACGATTCCTTAGTATCGTTGCTGGTCACCCTCTCTTACAGGTACGGTCATTCAAACCCGTCATGCGTCAATCAGCTCTCACGCTTCCCCTTTCGTCTCTAGACCGGCAGCAAAGTCCTGTGTGCATTTTTGCAGGACCCAGGTTGGGACAAGACTCAGTGGCTATAAACATCTTTATGTGGCAACCGCTCAGTTAATTCCCACTATGCCGAAACCCACCTTGTCTCCACCCAACGTCTTTTGGATCCCTACCCAGTCTAACCTTCTCGCGCAAGGATGCCCAGGTCTTGTACCATGTACCACTAGGTGTCCTCGTCTGATTCCACGCTTGGTTCTTCTTGTATATTCATATTTGCTCCTTGCAAACTTCCTCGTTTTCCTCGATGTTCTAAAATGTCCACCAGAATGCATAGCACATGCCTCAGGTACATAAAGTACCAGCTACGGAACTTTTTTCTCCTTCTCTTCTGCTGTGCGTTCATGGACGACGATATCCATAACGGATCTGGAGCTGAGTCAGTCATTAGCAGAAAAGAACCCACCCCTTCTGCTTACCGCAAGTTAACCACATAACCAGTCTCGACGTCTGTAAGCGTGAGAATGTCGACAGAATGCACACCAGGAGAAATGGCAAGGAAGTCCATACGGACGGATTGACAAGTGGATGGCTTAAGCGGGCTGTAGATGTAAACCAATCCTCAGAAACACGACTGAACAGGAAACTGTGTTTCTAAACTCACCCGACCCTCACCCGGTTCTGTAAGGGTAAGATTCCAGGAGGAGCGATTAAAGCCGTGAGCTCCTCCAGGTTACTTTTCCCTCCAGATCCTGGGGCAGCCGTTTTCCGTTGTCGTCTATCCGCGTTGGGATAGCTGACCTCGAACCTTCTGGTCCACGAGCTCTGATTGTAGACGAAAATATCCAACGTAAACTGATCCGATGGATATATCTTCCTCTGTCCAAACGGGTAGCTGTCGTCAGACTCAGTGGCTAAGAGGCCCACAGAGACGACAACGGGCTCTCCCGAGGGCACCGGCAGAGGCTCTCGTCGAGTGTCAAACCGGGTATTCAGGACGGTCGGGAGCGGCGTCTGTGGCACCGCGGTCATCATTCCCATCCCTCTCTCTCGCTTGATCTCGATGCTCGGACCGGAATAGCCTTGTTGACCCCCCAGTGCCTGGATGTGTGGCCCATTGGCTGTCACGCCTGGCGAGAACACGGGGTACGCGGGCATGGGTGGCGTGACGAATGGCTGCGCCGGTATTTCGGACGGTAAGGGATTGACATTGAACCCAGCCCCTCCACTCGGCGGCGGAGGTGCCATTCCAAACGTGGTCGAAGGCGATCGATTGAACGTCTGAAGTGCAACAGAAGGAGGGGTGAAGCCCGCTGCCGGAGCAGGTGACGCACCGGACCCTCCGGGGTACTCGCGAGACGGCAAAGAGAGGCGAAGGTTGGCGGAAGGGTTAATAGCACGCATGGCGGTAATATTACTAGGGAGCGTGTGCCGTTTTCCTGCGATTGCTTGGGGTGCGGCCATTGTGGGTGCAGGAGACGAGATGAGAGATGAGAGAGCGGTACGGCCTGGGAAAGGTGAAGGAGGCTCGGGGAGGGCACTACGCCCTACAGAAGTCTCGTGGAAATCTATAGGTTCCTCGCGAGGTCTAGATGATAGGTCAAGAATGCAGTTCCACCGGGAGGAGAAGGTTTGAGTCGGGTAGGATAGGATGTTGTTTTCGTCTCTAACTTCACTTGTGAGATACGGTCTACCGTAGACAGTGATTGTCACTGCTCTTTGTAATTCGCCGCCGTCGCTGATACCCCGAGCCGTCAGCAGGAGGTTACCTTGATCATTTGGTGTGTTCCAGAAGGATACGACGTAGAGGAGGTTGTATTGTTCCATTGAACCTATAGGCAGAGGAAAGAGGTGGTTCTCGGTATCCGAGTCGAAAGCACCCTCTCCCCATCCGATCAATCTTGTAGTCGCACCCTCTCCGCCAATCTTCACATCTAAACGCTCTAGCGAGAAACCGGTGGCTGGACCTGATTCTCCAGAGTTCTCTACCTCGACGCAAAGGACCACAGTGCGTTCACTGTTTCCAGCCTCCCGCTCTTCGTTCCCACTTTCGAAATCATTGCGGTCGTGGGCATCCCGATTGCTTTCAAAAACAGAGGAGTTCTTCGGCAGCAAGACATGGGGAACAAACACAGTACGCATTCGGACACGAAATCCAGAAACCGTCTGCAGAATTTTTCGGTAAGATTTTCGCAAGATATGATTTGGACCCTGTTTGGAGGTTGAAGGAGGTGTTCGAGCCGGTGCGGAGACGGGAGGAAGCGAAAAGTGTCGTTGGCGAGTGGCATTTCCTAGTCGAGTTGAAGGGAGGTGGAGCGACTCGGAGTCTGGTGATATACTAGAACCTACCACGAAACAAACTGAATGATTATATACCGCCGGACCGTGATGCATAGACGCACCCAGTGTGAGGCCTTCGAGTAAGTTAATTTCCTCGAAGCCAATGTCTTCATCTTCTTCGTCTTCCTCGCCATCTTCACCGCCTGTCACGGCTCCCGAATCCAGATGAGAAATCATCCCCGCTCTGGCCAGGTATGCAACAAGCGGGTGAGTTGACTGGGAAAGAGATAGTGCTTTCTCTCGTAACGTAGCAGATGCGGTCAGGCAAAGCAGAGGATCGGAGAAGGGAAGGCGCAGATAAGCTAAGAAGTTCAACATGGCCGCACCAAACACAAGGATATCATAACCTTACTCACACACGACCAGTGAAAGTTCATATACTGCAATCCAGCTTCTTTGGGTCTCGGAAAACAGGAGTGCGAACTTCTCCTTTGATTCCTCTGTTACTTTTTTCGTTCCCCAGATACAGGAAAAGAGTAAAGTTCCCTCTGACTGCACATATTTGCGGTCATTTTCAGTAGTTGACGGGATCGGATTCGGAGTGTTAGGTGGAAATATCGAGGGATGAAGCGAGAGCGGGGGGGCCTTGAGCATGGATGACGTGCGGGGACGGACAGGATTAGCGGTGTCCGGTACATCTTGGTTTGGCGTGTTAGAGATGTAGCTCGCTTCTAGCGATACTTGTATATGACTGAGGAAGTCCACAAGGGAACGCGGAGGACTATAGCGATCATGTGGGTTATTGAGAGATGGATGCTTGATGTGCATCACAAGAAACAGATTCAATTGTTCATCTAGATACCCATGAGTTTCGGTGTGGTGCAACGATGAGCATACAATGTACCTCACCGAAGAAAGCCTGCTTTCTCTCCGCATGAGGTTGTTTGATGCTCGTGAGCCAGTCATCGACGATGACATCTTCCGGGAACGATATCGAGGTATCTGGCGTAAGAACGTCAAGCACACAAGACCCAAAAAGTGTCTCAAACGAATCCTCAGCCATGGCGCGACCTGACTACCGTCGGTGGACCCAGAAACGATAGATCAACACGAGAGTAACTTTGTTTGATTGATAACTAACCCCGCTTCGATTAGTTTTGCAGACCAGGACCGTAATGGTGAAGACGGAGGCTTGACCGGAGGCGTTGTTTGTGTCTGTTATCCAATGGCCTCTAGAAAGACCGATTTGGTAAACATTCAAGATTAGATTTTGTAGGAGAACCATGCAGTCATTTCCACCTCCAGACCTCGCCTCTCACGTTGGACTCGTATTAATTACTGACGAGTTGCAGGCTCCTGCAGATTTTTTGATCCACAAATTTCTGAATCTGCGCCTGAAGGATTCAAAGCGGTCTCGGTGTCTCTTACTCTCCGTCTCGGAGGATATTGAACGAATAAAATCAGTGGCGTCCAAGTCAGTGCGTAGAGAATCGCATCTACTCTGCGATATACTGAGGACATCATAAAGAGTTTGAACATCGCGCAAAATGCGAGGTTCAAGTTCGTTGATGTCTACTCGCACCTCGAGGAGTCGGAAGAGTCTGAAGTACCTGACACGAGCTCTAGAGACTCGAGATTGAGGCGTATTTTCGACCTCGTTGCCACGGAGCTGCGTGGTGGACCGAATGACGACGGGAAAAGTCTCGTCATCTTGGACGATATCGCAACCCTTGAATGGCTTGGATATTCCGTTCTGGAATTATCACGACTTTGTCGTGCGCTGCGGGCGTTGTGTTCGAAGGTAGGCCATGCTCTATCGTCTTAACCATGCTAATTAAGAGACATGTGCCTGTCAGGAGGCTGCAACCCTTTTGATACGACATCATGTCCTCAACCGATCAGAGCCTGACCCTCTTTTCCGACATCTTTTGCAGCTGTGCTCCTACCATGTGGAGGTAAGACCTCTGTCAAGCGGCCGCAGTGGTGCTGTGAGTGGTGAGGTGAGTTAGGACCCTTCGGACCCCGATCTGATCGAACGAAGCCCAACATACACTATGCAGCTGTGTCTGCACTTGGGTCCTGTGGAGAGCGGACCCTCATATCCTCTGATCACCCGTTCGGCTGCGTTGCAATATCGACTGACGGATAGTGGCGCTATTTTTTTCAACAAGGGTACTAGTGAGGGGGTGCTATAGGATAATTTTCCGCCAAAAGGTATCATGGTCAGGCGGCATCAGCGATGTGTACGACGACACCTATTCCATTTGGAGGTAACGTTTCGGAGGTTGATCAGCCACGAAATTAATTAGTTGCTCGATAAATACTCTGGGCATGTGCTCTCCAATCCACTCGTTAGGAATAATACTTTGTGCCGATGTCTCATCTTCATCGCACTAGGTACTAGGTATGTATATGAAGTGAGCCCGTGCGTACTCGAGAGAAACATTGACAATAGTGGTCATGTCGAACTTCACGAAAAGTTGTCATTCATCACAAATAACACCCAATCTCTCCTTCAAGCTCTCCTCCGAGTACACAACCCCTTTCAAAGCTCCCGCGTACATGTTCCACACAACCTCTCCATACCTCATATACCCATCCACAACTGCTTCCTTCACATGCGTCAGCAACACCGACACCGTCCGGTTATCCTCTAGGTATAACCGGAGCTTCGTCACCGCTGCCCTGAGATCGCGTTCGCATGATTCAACAAAAGTTGCATGCAACGCTTCGGCCGCAGATTGACGTGCCCAGTCTTGTTCAGTGAGCAACGGAACCGATCCCGGTAGATTCGTCGGCGGGTTGACCGTACGGGAGCTATTGAAGGCCCGCACACGGTCGACCCATTCCTGCAGAGGTTCGCACGGACCCTTGACGCAGAGTGAGATGAGGTTTTGGCAGGCGCGTTTGAGGTCTTGGTCGATCTCCTGAGGGATGGGGAATAGCATGCAGCAGAGCTTCCGGATGGTATCAGCAGCAACTTACATGTCTGGCATCCGTCATGCTCTCGTATCCGCGTGGCATGCCGAGGGATGCAAACAGTGCGTCGGGCAGCAACGCGGTTGTCCTGTTGAGAATGGAAGCCAGTGCATCTGTTCGTATCCAACGTCAATAAAGCTTTGAGGTGTAACCAAGCAGGTGATCACCTGTCACGCCACCCTGGCCTGGTTGTCGTTGGGTATCTCTCCCAGCCAAGTCAAGATTGTTCGTGACTTCTTTCAGGATCAGGAGATGGCGAAGGAGGAAGAGTTCTCCATCGAGGGTGCTTGCAGGAGCGTTACGCTGCCCTATGATAGCGCTCGACGATACGAGCGACTGTCGACACAGGCTCACGGCCTCCTGAGCAATGTCTTCGAATATCGCAGGCTGGCAATATACGTGAACCACGACATTTAGAGGGTGTGCGAAAGCAGTACCTTCACGAAATCGTGTAGTTGAGATAGCACCCAAACAGTTTTTTGCAACGTTGGATACCACGTCTCCTGCTTGTCCAAGGAAGAAAGTTGGAACAACCGACTAACGCTTTCTTTCTCCCTGATGTCGAACTGAGAAGTGGGGCTTCTTATAGCTACAGAGGTTCATGAACATTCTCTGATTCACGGAAACAAGACGTCACGAACAACAAACCTACGAGTATATCTGGGTATGCCAGATCTTCCGGCTTTGGGACATAATACCTGATCTCAGCTTGAATCAAGCTCTGAGCCTTGAAGAACAGTCTCGTCTGAGCATCTTGAAGGACCATTTGTAGCAAGTGACTGATGTGAAGTCTTCCGAGGCCTCTTGGCTTCGGATGATCGAGGTCCACGCTAAGCTCGTCGAGGGGCTCTTCAGGGAGCTCAACGACGTCGAGAACCATCAAGGCTTGAAGGACAGTACAAACTTCGCAGAGCGTAGTGAGTCGAGTCTCATGAAGAATACGAGGCCGGAGATCGTCGTAGAGGTAATCACAGAGGGTTTCTAGGTAAGGGCTATAAATGCCGGCTGAATGAAAGGCGATAAGAGTAGTAGACGATACGACTCACTATAGTTGATCCCCACCAGAATCGAAAAATTCGCGGAAGAGATTGAACTCGTCCGTACAAAGTTGTTTCAAATAAGCGCATCCCGCGTTTGTCTATAAAGCAGAAATTAACAACAATATTTTTGGACGGAAAAGGAATCTTCACAAGTTCGACGAGCTCGGTGTGCGTTGGGTCCAGCCCTCGTATTTCCTCCATCAGCCGTCCGACCAAGAGGGTCTTGCGTGCACTGAAGTAGGCTGAATGGCATTCAGACAAAAGAGCGGCGAGTTCCTCTGGGTGCGCAGTCGCGCGCCGCTCGAGCTCGTTGAGGAGAGGTGCCAGTTGAGGTGTAACACTCCGAAATCTGGTATACAATAGATGCATCTGTGCTGTAGTAGATACGTCCTAATGTTGGGGTTAACTGGAGTGTGTCCAAGACATAAAGCAATTGGACTACCTTCTCAGACAAACGCTTGGATACGTCTGCTGTGAGAGCCCTGAGGGAGCCAACAAAAAACATCTTGATGAGTGTCATGGCGCGTGTCATACATTGCTGGAAGCGCAACAGGTAGACCTCTGCCTCCTTGTAATATCGCTAAATACGTTGTTCTCAGTACAGGGCGCATTAATGTGATGGTGAATAGTGAAAGAACGCACATGAGCCTTCAAATATTCGATGCATATATCGACACGTTCGACCATGTACAAGAAGTCAGTTTGTAGAACAAGTGATTCTCCAGGGTGATTAAGCATCCGGGTCGCGTGCTCGAGCTCCTGGAAATACTCCAGTCTAGTATCAATCTCGTCTGTGAGGTCAAGTAACTTGTCCTGAGACCAGTCGCGAAGTACATCAGTGAACAAACACCGAGATAATGCGCAGCAACTGACCCTGTCTTCAAGAAGCCGTTCACAAGCATCCTTCAAGCTCCTCCCACCCTCCTCGACGCCTCTCCACTCTCCAAGCATGCTATCCACCTCCTTCTCCACCTCGTCAAGCCGTTCGAGCAGCATGTCCGCTGTTTCCAAATGTTCTGCTACCATGGCCACATGTGCTCTGAAATGGGCCTCTTGACTATGCGCAACGGAACGATCGACTTGTGCGAACCAGTCATAGAATTGTTGAGGCGTTTGTATGGGCACCTTGGGATCCAGGGCATGCGAAGGCAGTGAACGCGTGAATGCATGGACGGGAGTGGAAGGTCGGGAACCTGATCCGAGTTTGCTCGTCGCGCGCAAGTTGGGAGTAGGTGGGTGTGATGCATCGTACTCGATGGCGACCTTTCTGAATCTGAGACAACTCCTCTCACATGGCAACAAAATCGACCTGTTACTCACTTTCAAAGGAAGGGGTGAATTTTCACTTGCCGCCTTGATCACAGCAACACTTTTGAGAGCAAGGTCACTCAAGGGTGCTTTAGCTTCCCATTCTTCAAGGGAGATTTGAGGTTTGGGTTGCAATGTCGGGGTTGGAGGTGCAGCCGGACGGCGTTGTGTATTCGACCGGACAGCTGACATCGTACCGCAAGGGTATGAAGTTCAAGCTCAAGTCTGGTGGACTTGGTCGACATGCGAGTCCGAGTCCGCTGGCAAACAACCGAAGCAGTTGGAAAGCAGCGATATGGGCTCAAGTATACGGATGTCCCTAGCGTACTACTACATTACCAGTATGGACTACATAATTGCCGAACTGCGTGTGGATGTGTATATCAGGTCAAAGATAATTCGCACAGCGGTCATTACTGCGACGCCACATCTTCCCATGGTGATGGTTCATATGCATCAGGCACGAATGGAACAGGAGGCGTTGAAGCCACAATTACTGGCAGTGATTCCTTAAGCGAGCCGACGGACAAATCAGCAGCTCCCAATTTCTCCATTGACGCGGTTTTCCGATGCAGTCCAGCTAGCGGCGGTTTGGGTGCAGGCTCGAGCTGAAAGGTGGCAAAGTGACCGGATATCTCATACGAAGGTGCGATCGGTGGGGTTGCCTTGCCGGTCGGTGATCTAGACGGTGGCCGAGGCGACGGGTGCTCTGGACTCAGACGTAAAGGCAAAACTACAGACGGTGCGTCCGACTGATCAACCCGACCCAAAGGCGTGTCAGACGAGACATTTGCGCTGCGTAATCGTCCGTTCTCCCCTTCTATCAGTTTGAGCGCCTGATGCAGTGCATCTTTCTCCAAGCGCGTTTGATTCAGCTCTTCTTCAGTCTCGGCTCTTCTCATACGCTCGGTAGCAACCATCTTGTTCGCCTGCGGGGTGTTCAGACGAGTGGGATCTATCAGAGAGGAAGCATCTACCTCTTCAAACAAGGCTTGCGACAGCGACTCAAGCTCTGCCTCCAGTGCAGCCTTGGCCGCATCTGCAGCTTTGTGAGCTTGACGTTCACGCTCAAGTTGCTCTTGTAACTCTTCCATCTCCTTTTCTCGTACATTCGGTACCAAGGATGAAAGAGAGGGCGAGGTGAGATGTGAGGGATGTGGAGAGAGGGCGGGCGATCGAGTACCTATCCGCGGATGAGCGACAGTTAGAATGGATGTGTCGTATCTGACCCACCGCTGCTGAACCGAAATCTAAAGAAACGGCTTTCCTGGCTCGTTATCGGGGTTGTCGGTTGAGGAGTGGAGCCCGTCCATGCCGGTGGCTTGGCACCGTTGACGAGTACCATCGCCGCAGTGGACGGAACTGTGGGTGTCCCCGATTCATTCAAAGGTCCATAATCTAGGCTTCGAGGTCGCTCTTCAGAGTTCTCTGTGTTGTGATTCTGAACCTCGCGCGCACTCCAGCGACGCCAGCCCACATCCTTTGCATTGCATGGCGTCTCCCTCTTCAGAGCCTCTTCGAGCATCTCATTGTTGCATATCACAAGCTGGAGATTCGATTTTGCGAGATTCAACTGAGTCTCTAGTTCCGTCTGGGTCTTGATTGCTGTCTTGAGAAAGGAAGACTACAAAACAGGAGAGATCGGGGATCGATTGAGAGGTTGTCGGGGTGGAATGAAGTTGAACGTGGGCTCACGAGCTCTTCCACTTTGTTGAGGACACGGTCGAGAGCGCATCGTAGGTCTTCTTCTTGGCCATGGGAAAGGACGCGGCGTGCATCACGCAGTTCGTCGTCCAGACCTGCGAAAACGGCGGACGTGGGTGAACCAGGGGCGGGCGGGGACCGCAGCTGTGAGGATCTGGCAGTCGCGCTGAATGAAACGCTGGACAACATGCGAAACGCAGACGCGCAAAAATATGACAGTCAGACAGTGACAGTGCAACAACAACTGTACAAGTTGCCATTCGCGGCAGTTCGCTTCCTTATGGAGTGAACCAACATCATGTGCGGTGAGTATTCTCCATCCGAATGCTCAACGGCTTATCTATGTTTCCGTCCAGGCTGCATGTGCCCAATGTGCGACTTAGATGGCGTGGCAGCGACCTGAGGGCGTTGTACTCGTTTCTCCCCGACGCATTTCTCATGCTCACGAGCATACTTCACAGCGAAACAGTGCTCTCACTGCCCGTCGTGCACGTGTGCAGGTATGTATGGGAATATGTTTCAAAAAACCTTTATCCCATTTGCTGGTTCCCCCGAAGTCATCGCCGGCTCCACGCATCGTCGCAATTTACACTTCTCGCGTCGATAAGCTACCGGCGCGGAACTCTCATTGTCACATCTCCCGGGCATCTCCCAAGTGCTTCCGGCTCCCTCCATTTCCTGCGATCATTGTTAAAAATCGCGCAGCAAGGTCCCAGCGGCGGCAGCCGCGCTAATTCCCACATCTCAGATATCCACTTATTTACGCGTCGCCATGTCTCGATCATTTCGCTGCTCGATTCCCCTCTGATAACCAACTACTCTCCTACTTAGCGAGTCCCAACTTAGCGAGTCCACCATTTCGTCATGCCTCCCCCAAAGAAGGTCGACCCTCCTCACAAGATCACTTTTGCGACCAACAGCGTACGCAATACGACCTATTCATTGGACAACGACAAGTTCTACTATGAGATCGTGACCCGGTTCTGGCACCCTCACCTCACCAAAATAAATAAATACGACTATGAAAACCGTATCGTGAGTTGCGTCGCCGAAATCGAGTCCCTCCCGAAGAAGGAAGTCAAGGTCCGATTCAACACGCCTGACGCAGAGGGCGAGTGGATTCGGGCTTCAGATTTTGTCAAATGCGAGGGTAACAACGTGTGCGTACGATATCTGTTTCGTTGTGTATTGCAAAATCTTACATTGCCACAGTGGTGGCATATTTACTACAGACGAGGAGGGTATGATGTACCGCTGGAAGACTCACAAGCGTTACTTGCAGGTGTGTAAAACACTTGTCTGCTGCGACTAGTTGGACTGATTTTTCAAGCTCCAGCTCGTGAAAGCTGATGACGAAGAAAAGGTTCCGGTTGCGCAATACCATCCATTCAAACGCCACTTCTTTGTTTTCCGGATGTCCCGGCGTGCATGGCTCGAAGTGAAACCGGAAGCTGCCGCCGCTCTCGAGAAAATCATCGGTGAGTATATCTCCTGGGATGAATGTGCTGAGATTAATGATTCATCATCAACAGTGAGTTATCTCATCGTAGAAAGGCGCCGACGCCAAGCCAAGATTCGCATCAAGTTGGAGCAGCAATAAATTCAGGCACACAATTTATTGTGTATCGTTCAACTCTAGATCTCATCAGTCACTCGCGCTCTGTATGGTTCCTGTCACTGCGGAACACAGGTTTCCGCCAACCCAGCCTCGGAGACTAGGTGTTTTAGTGAGGCTGTACACGCTATGGAACGTCGTATACTTTTGGGGGGTCACTGATTCTATCTCGGGCTCCAACACTCGTCCACTCGAGCGTCTTCACTCTTTTATCATATTTTTGTTTCCCTCATTCCGTTTTTTCATGCTATATTGTCCCGGTTAGATTTCCGGTACTGAATATAATGTTCATTTTGATAACTGTGACTACCACCCCCCAGGGCTAGAAGCATCATAACAGCTGGAATACAGGACAAGTGGGATTCAGAGTGCGCTGACGTTCGTTGGCTTACCGCCTCGGGCCAGGCACGTAGCGCACACCAGTCTGTCAAAGACCTCCCGTCGCATCATGACCTCTTTGCCTTCTGCGTCAAATCCAACTACATCCAGCACTGTTCATCACTCTTCCTTACCCGAGGAAGCACCTGAGCCCACGAATCGGATCTAGTGATTAGCAATACCCAAAGTTGACCCATATATGCATCCCCCGCATCCCCGGTACTTTTCATAAGCATTCGACAGCTGATCTCAACTCCATGTCATCCACATTGCCACGTCACAACGACAGCTGAATCATAATTATTATTGACAAATCAAGCCTTGAGGTTGCAGTCCAAAGTACCGTCCAGTCCGGGGCAGTCCGTTCACGCGGCGGTGAGCCTAGCCTGAGTTCGAAAACCTAATCTGGGTTTGAAATCAGCACTACAGTAGTGGTATTACTACAAACATCATGCATCATGTGCAAGTTGTGGTGTGAAAAGAACCATCATCAGGCATTGTCTTTCTCTTGTTTTCCCTACTCTCTGCTGATGGACATGTCGTTCAGTGAAGAGTGAAGGCTGTAATGAACACCATCATCTATGCTGGGAATAAACCGCGATAGGGGGACGTTACTGAGAATAGCGCGATACCTCCTGATCATGGCATCATAACCCCGATTGTGCTAAGCTGACTGAGCATATCTTCTCTGCCGCCGCCTCTCTCTCTATTAAAGTATCGAACACACGCTGGGAATTCTCCATGGCTGCCAACTTCTCCAGTATCCCAGTCCTCGACTTTGCCCTCACCAATGACCAGGCTCATAAGCCCGAGTTCATTGAACAGCTCAGACATGCTCTCACCAATGTCGGCTTTCTCTACCTGAAGAACCACACCGTACCACAGCAAGTCGTCGATGATCTTATCGGGTATATCCCACGTCTCTTCGATCTCCCCCAAGAGGCAAAGAACAAGATCGTAATGGCCAATTCCCCACATTTCTTGGGGTATTCAAAGCTTGGCGCGGAGTTCACGAAAGGCAAGACAGACTATAGGGAACAATTTGATTTCGCAACACCTCACGAGACTCAGTGGAGACCTGGCGCTCCGGAATACTTGCGATTGTGGGGACCTTGCCAGGTGGGCGATCACTTTATCAGGCCGGACGACTCGGGGGTTGACGATCAGTATGGTTCTATGTAGTGGCCCGACGAACAGCTTATACCAGGATTCCGCAACACCATGGAGACCTACCTTGCTCACGTACAGAAACTCAGCTATCACTTCATTAGTTTGCTCGCGGAAGCGTTTGGTCTCTCGTCGGATGCGCTCAATAAATTCTACGACAGAGATGAGTTGATGCAGCACCGAGGAAAGGTGAGATTAAGATTGAGGACCAGAGATTGTACCGCACCCAGTCCTGACACGCGTTTCCAGATCGTCAAATACCCAGCCAACGATGGCTCGCTCACCGATCAAGGTGTCGGTCCTCACTATGATGCTGGCTTCCTCACATTCGTAAGAGCTTCCTGTGACATGTTGATTTTCTCGTCCAACCCTGATCGCTTATAGCTCCTTCAAGCTTCTTCCCACCCTGGTCTCCAAGTCCAGAACCTCTCCGGCACATGGATTGACGCACCACCCATTCCCGGAACCTTTGTCGTGAACATCGGAAAGGGTGAGTGATGACTTTCCTCAGTACCGTCTTAGATCCTCCACCGACGCGCTCATCGATAGCCCTCGAATTCGTCACACGTGGCCTCGCCCGTGCCACATCTCACCGGGTCCTCTCTCCCCCCATCGGCTCGACGGCCCGTTACTCTGTACCCTTTTTTCAGAACATCAGCATGAACGCACGTCTCGTCGATGAAGTACTCGACTGTACGTCCCTCCTCCCCTCCCCACCCCGTGGAACGAAACCACTGACTGACCCCGCTCTCATTCATCTCGCGCGCACACGACAGTCCCGGAAGACATTCTGAAATTCAAGGAACTGAGAGGTGATCTTGCAACGACAGACTGTACGTGACGACAACCCTTTTCCCCTTCCCCTTCTTTCTCCAAACGAATCACTTCACCCTCACGTTCTTACTCACTCACTCACACTCACACACACTTTCTCGCTGCGTACACGCAATGTATCGACATCTGACATCACGTATTCGAATTCCACAGCCGTCAACTTCAGCGAATTCGACCGCGAGCCTTCGGGTAAAGTCAACCTGATCGGTCGTGTCAAGTGAGTCACGATGATCATAACGCTGCGTCTGTGCGAAAAAAATTGACGCGAACCTCGTGTTTAATAGGAGCCATCCCGACGTCGCCCAACGTCACTACCCCGACTTGTTCCAACAATATTTCCCGTCTGGCCTCCCGAAACAGGTCAGCGCCTACTGAGCAGACGGGTATTCGGACATCTGGACAGGCGAAACGAGGAAGCAGAAATGATCTACTTACGATCTTATGCACAGCCCAATCAATAATGTATAACATTATATGGAAAACGTTTATGCATTCATCCGTCAGCGAGTCCGGCACGCTTAGAATCTCCAACATAATTTGTGGTTTGACCAGGATAATGAGGTAATGACACGGCAGGGATTAGATCTCAACCCCCTTCCGTCGTTTCATCATCTTCTTATCTAGACCCCCCCCTCCCTCCTCGTACACCATCGCGCAGGGCAAACGCTGCCTCAAGGATCGTCAGGTCATCATCCTTTTGTTATCTGCCTTTTGCTTCATTACAGGTCTCAGCTTGTAGAACTGTTATTAGCAGCTACTGTGTATCAAACGGTGAGCCGAGCTTGCTTGGACAACTATGTCGCTTCGTGCGCTTGACCTGATTGCCCTTGGCACGGAACTTTGCAAATCTGCTGATTTCCTGATGCAGTGACATCATAACGCCGACTGTGCAGAACTGACTGCGCACGTCTTCTCTGCCGCCGTCTCTCCCGCTATTAAAGTATCGAACACATGCCTGGCATTCCCCATGGCTACCAACTTCTCCACCATCCCAGTCCTCGACTTTACCCTCACCAATGACCAGGCTCATAAGCCTGAGTTCATTGAACAGCTCAGGCATGCTCTCATCAATGTCGGTTTTCTCTACCTGAAGAACCACACCGTACCAGAACAAGTCGTCGACGATCTTATCGGGTATATCCCACGTCTCTTCGACCTCCCGCAAGAGGCAAAGAACAAGATCCTGATGGTCAACTCCCCACATTTCTTGGGGTATTCAAAGCTTGGCGCAGAGTTCACGAAAGGCAAGACAAACTACAGAGAACAGTTTGATTTCGGAACACCTCACGAGACCCAGTGGAGACCCGGCGCTCCGGAATACTTGCGATTGTTGGGGCCTTGCCAGGTGTGCGATTACCTTATCAGACCGGACGACTCGAGAGTTGACGTTCGGTACGGTTTCATGTAGTGGCCTGACGGAACAGCTTATACCAGGATTCCGAAACACTATGGAAACCTACCTTGCTCACGTGCAGAAACTGAGTTATCAATTCATCAGTTTGCTCGCAGAGGCGCTTGGTCTCCCGTCGGATGCACTCGACAAATTCTACGATAGAGACGAGCTGATGCAGCACTGAGGAAAGGTGAGATTAAGAGAGATTGTACCGCAGGTACCCGGTCCTGACTCGTCTTTCCAGGTCGCCAAATACAACGATGGGTCGCTCAACGATCAAGGCATCGGTGCTCACTATGATGCTGGCTTCCTCACATTCGTAAGCGTTTCCTGTGACACGTTGGTTTCTTTGTCTCATCCAGGCCTGACCCGCGTTACAGCTCCTCCAAGCTTCCCCCCACCCTGGTCTCCAGGTCCAGAACCTTTCCGGCGCATGGATTGACGTACCCCCCTGTTCCTGGAACCTTTGTCGTGAACATCGGAAAGGGTGAGTGATGACTTTCCCCCGTCTTAGATCCTCCACTGAGCGCTCGTCCATAGCCCTCGAATTCGTCACCCGTGGGCTCGCCCGCGCCACCTCTCACCGAGTCCTCTCTCCCCTCGTCGGCTCGACGGCCCGTTACTCTCTACCTTTCTTTCAGAACATCAGCATGAACGCACGTCTCGTCGATGAAGTACTCGACTGTACGTTCCCCCCCCTCCTTCCCTTCATCATCCCTCATTCATCTTTCGCATACACGACAGTCCCGGAAGATATTCTGAAACTCAAGGAACTGAGAGGTGACATCGCGACGACAGAAGGTACGTGACGACAACCCTTCCCCCTTTCTCCAAACGACTCACCCTCGCCC
>JBBPQV010000462.1:0-20483 GCA_038092675.1 Boletus rufocinnamomeus
CGTGTTATATGCAAATCGAAGGGGAATTTGCGGACACGAAACGGTCCAATCCGAGCCCGGAGGGGTGAAGTTGGAGGCTATGCGGCGAATGCAGTATATACCTTCAAGCTGTTTACCATCAGATTCCAAACGGAATATGCAGTTATCACCGCAGTCAAGAAGCAGAACAACGCAAAGAACAAGCTGTCCATGTCAGTATCCATGCCAACAGTCGGCACATGCACTAGTTACCTCCACCTCGATCGTGGTGGCATGTATTTACTATTTATCAACTTGCGGCTACTAAACTTTCTGCCGTCCAGAATTCAAACCAACTCAGTTGATATTTTGTCTCGCACTCGCCATTAACTAGGAACTGAAACACATCCAATGGGGAAAACGTGACCGCGAAATATCAGAGCTTCCCAGAAAGGCAACAGAAATGGCTGGTTTGACGCTCGCTAACATTAGCACCCTCGAATTCAACGCTGTCGTCTCGCCAATGATAGAGTCAGACTCGGACTCACTATATGTACATCGCACGGAGTCGCGCACCTGATCGCTGCTTGCAACGTACCAGTTAGCACATATGGATAATGACACCAACTTTGAGAACTTCTGCCCTGTTGATGGAGCTTTAGAATATTGAAAACTTACGTAGTAGACTGGATGATCGTGTTAGCGAACGGTCTTGAAGTTCGGAGAGCGCAATGACCCCAAATGTCGCTCTTTCATGAACCGGAGCCTGCTGGCGAGTGTTAGGATTCAACTCATTCAAACATTAAAATAGTACGCGAGGCGGGATCAAATCAGTGTGCACGCTTATGTTGATCCCGGCCATCAAGGTGATAAAATACTCTGGTCCGTGTTCACGACTCTTGACATAGTCCACTGCAACAACAAACCCTGTCAAGTTACTCCGCTATCCAACATCTCTAGAATCCACTGGCAATGTCGATCATTCCATCTCCAAGTGGACCCGAGCCCAGTGATCGAGGGGTATCCCCCACCCTCCCCGTCTTTAGCTTGATCAACACAGCCGGATTGAACTTCCATCGCCTAAACCTAATATAACATCGCTGACTCTGGAAGTAGATAATAGAGCGTGAACGTACCTCCACCGTGCGTCTCGCACTGCTGCAACATTGATGAGGTGAATCACATATGTGGTAGAACGCCGTTCCTTGTGTCCCAGCGCACTCAATAGGCGTACGAACATGAACGGAACAACCTGCATAGACCGAACCCGGTGATCGGGTGCGGCACCTAGGATTGTCATTGAGGTAGTACTAGGGAAGTCTTGGGGGATAGGTGGCGAAATAAGTATGTACTGTAGATGTCTAAGTGACACAGACGACGGTGGGTCAGAGAAAGCATCAGTAAGAACGGTCCACGCACACACAGAGACTCAACATTATTGTGGAGACCATCTTGGTGGCGAGTTAAAAAAAAAAGAGCTCGAGTGGATCAAGTGCGTCGAGCAAATGCGCAGAAACGACGATCGGGTTGGACAATAACATGATTGCAACCAAGCTGGGCGGCGACATGATGGCACCGGGAGACGTCGAGAGAGATCTGGATGACCTTGGAGGCAATACGAGTGGCCATGGCTACATCACGGAGTCGGCGAGCAAAGTTCACGGGCTGCAACATCATGCAGACACGACGAATGAGTTGGATGGCGATACCATGGATGTTGACGGTGGATCGAAGGTGCCAATCCAGCAGTGGCGACGATGGTCGGGTTCGTGAGGCCTTGCCAGTGGGGAAGTATGAAGGATGGCGAGCTGACTACGCGTGGAACACGCGGGATACGCAGTTTCGTAAGTCTCAACCAGTTTTTAGTTTCATTGATGTTTTGATCAAGTGCCAGTGTGTCGCAGATCCGCTGAAACCACCACCCGGGCCCCGGCCATCTGCTCACCGTCACCTTATTCGCCATTGGAAAGCCACAAAGCCATGGATCGCATCGCCATAACCACGAATCTGGCAGATGGAATTTAGTACTTACCCGCCGAGTATGCCTCCAAGGACATGACACAGCAAATCCCCTCGAAGTAGCCACAGTTAGTTCACTTACTCCATCTCCCCAGCGTATGCACGTCCCCCGTGGCATGTGAACCCAACTTTCTGCATTTCAGCTGATTGCTTCCTCACCCCACGTGCCCACCTTGCCAGTGTCACCCTCACCCCCACTGCCATTCCTATCATTCCATCACCCCGACATCCCCACTACCTACCACCCAGTGCGTCGTTGTCACTACCATCCCAACGTGCGCTCACCCCACCACCTACAAGTCACCGAATGCAAAGACAAGATGCACACACAAAGTAGTGTGGTTGCGTAACTTGAGACCATCCCGGATGGACGGATCGGACCAAGTGGTCTGATGTGTCGGAGAATGAGAGAGCTGCTAGGGTGCGATTCGCCCAAATTCAACCCCGATCATGTCTTCGACGATCACATTGGGTGCCCTTCCGTACACATGTTAAAAGTAAGAGACACTCGTAGTGGGTCTGTCTAAAATTTGACGTATTGAGATTATTGAAAAGTGGCTAATACCACCGGTCGCACGTCAACACCACACAGGGGTATATAGAGGGACCTATAGTAGGGCCCTCAGCATACTTGTTCGTGTCGTAAATCGTGCAAACGGGTTCCCGCTGTTTGCCGTATGTGCGACCCCGGTCTCTTGATCTGCGTAACAACTCTAGGGAACGGATGACCTAATTACGTTCACATCACTTCGCTCGGTGCTATCATGTCCGAGGGCCGCTCATTCAGAGTACATCGATGTATCCTGATCCGATTCACACTGCGCATTGGCCTTCATACAACATGAGCTAGAAACCAACTTTAGAACGATGCAATCCATCTCGCCAAGAGTCCTGACTTAATCACCGCAGGTCCGCACGATGCCAGATTGTGAGCATATGTACGAGGTTATTCCAAATTTACAACTTGGTGATTCACGGAATTTGAAAATCTGGAGATGGTGGATGCTAAGCCACCCAATACCCAACAGGCACCGAACACACTCTTTTTTAATATTCCTCTAAAGTGCTTACGGAAAGGCATCCATCCTCACTTCCAGCGAGTGCTTTGAAACAGTCGCTCGGTGGCCTGGAGAAGCAGGCGTTAACCCCCAAGTTTCAGACGCCACTCCACCGCCTCCATTGCATACCTTCCATATTCAACTACATCAAAAGCTGTGACTTACCAAATTAGGAAAGCACGGGTGCATTTACCTCATAGCCGGGCTGGTTGCTAGACTACTACGAGCGCTTGGGCATTCACCGCCCTCACGGTATAACCTGTGCAATCAGTAAGTTGGATGCCATCCGGACTCCTTGGATCTCAAGGCTACGACGTTCAACGTTGATTTCAACTTTTATGGAAGCACAGCCATCTTGCTATCACCACCGCCAAGTACTTGCTCCGTTGCATCGCCCGTTTTCACGTTCGTGTTCGTGTTTGCATGTTAATAAGGGTTAAATTGACCACTTCTTTTTTACTTATGTTGTGATAAGTTTCATGTAAGTAAGACTGTTAATCTCCTGATGAAGCACCGATCAAACAGCCATCGGAACAGAGTCCGACCGCAGGGTCATGATTGATGAGAGAACTATGATGGTCGTACGAAGCTGTGAATCGTAGGCGCCGTCGAGCCAGTACGAAACACTGAACTTGGAACACGCCGTCCGTGACAGAATCGCTGTGCTGAATGGTCGAGAGGCACCGTGACAAATTCAAATTATCCGTGCGCGTCTTGTTGCATCCTCACGCTCTCACCTGCACTCACTTGTGCGATACTCCCTCGTATGTACGTACTTGGATAAGGGGGTGGAAATCGTCTCACGGTGGTTATAATGCAAAAATGTATCGGGCACTCACGAGGTTGGCGTGTTCATCTCAGCATCGAAGGAGTGGTTCAGACCTGCAAGATGATCCTGCCTTCATGATTGCGCTGACACATACAGTATCAGGACATCATGGAACTGCTGTACGTCATGAAAGAGTCTACTGTATAAAAATACTTTGGGTTCGTGAGTTGTCGATCCAAGAATCCGACATGTACGAACCTACCCTCGATACACTGTTGAACACATACTTCATTCCCAACGCAGATATTACCCCGTTTTCACTGGTCTCCATCGCCGGGAGCCAGCCAAATCCCTCACAGACCTACGCAATGAGTTCGATCGAGGGGTTCGACACTGACTGGTTCGTGCCCCTGCCAGTCGAGGGTCTGGTCGCAGCTGGTAAGGTTAGCATGTACCGGTGATTGCCCTACTGACGACGGCAGCCTATCCTGTTGTCCCTTTCGCCGTGCCAGCACCCACCTGCGGACTCGCTGGCGGCTTGCATTGCGCTCTGCCCCTGGAAGGTTCAGCCAAGTCCATCAAATTGCACCTTCGTATGCATGGTCATAGGCATCCGCAGCGGCAGACTGTTCCATGCCCATGGATGGGTTGTTCCCATAGCTTGCAATGGGCGAATATCGCAAGGCACATCCAGTCTATCCATCTGGGTGTTCGATTCAGGTGTTCAAATTGTGAAAAACAGTACACACGACTCGAGGGGTTAGCAAGGCATACAGCGTCACTGAAGTGTAACGGTCAGTGTCTGTTCTGCGTCAAGAAAAACATACTCACCACCGAATGTTCTTTAGGCGCTACATATGTGGAGGTGTAGAAGAGGAGTGGAACCAGCCTGACTTGGAGTAACATGGTCGCGACAACCCAGTGCTCAGATCAAATATTTTCCCTGTTATGTTACTTATGTATTATCATCACCACGTATATGCGCTGAATTGAATGGTTGATCCTTAATCCTTACTGCATGTTCGATGATACAACTGGAGTGCCCGCATACTGATACCCATGATTTGATTGATCCGAGCCATAGCCTGAGAGTTAGCGGATGGTGAGTACTGTAAACGACTTTCACACGAAGATAACACAACACGTTGATAATGCAATCTCGCACCCACCTCACCGACTTAGCTGGGCCATTGGGTAGCATTTTTGCGGGGGGGTAAAAAGAATAGGTGAAAGGACGCACTTACGGTACAATATGAATATTAATGTGACTGTGCCATATCCGGTTATCGCCGCTTACATACATGCTGTGCGGAACATGAAATGAAAGGCGCTCGTTGAACGTTCAAACGTTCACTTCCGTTCCAATCTTATACGACACCGCGCTGCCCACGGCAATTACCTTGCACGATGATCATGGATCGGCAGTTTCATACCGCATTGTCCTGGTGGTATTCCATATTCCTGTTACAACTGTGATTTCCTACAGGTTATGAATCGTGCATCGAGCACACATGGGATAAGGGCTTTAAATCGCGTTATAAGTTACAATATGGCGGTCCTGATTATACTGGCATTTTTTGGATTATGTAGGTACCTTGTTTTGGGCCCTGAAAATATGTCAATGTCGATATCGCAACTTGAATGGGGTCGTCCCAAACTCGCAATCGACCAACATCGTTGCAACCCCTCGAAGCCTCGGCATCGTCTGCATCATCGACTCGAGTATGCACCTCACGCGTCTTACTTTGTTTTTATCATCGGATTACTCTCGACACCATTACCAATATTTGTTTAGTACATAAATCAGTCCCTCCGCAGCCGCGTCGTCATCGCGTCGTCTTTCTCCCCTCAATTGCTGTACTCGACAAGTCAAATCCCCTGACCCCCGGCAGCCGTGCAGCAGGACTCAGACCCATCTCCACCACAGCTCACCGTCAAACGCCTCCCCACAACCGCCATCCCCAGCGAGTCCAACCCGCTCATTCTCAACATCCCGCGGTTCGAGCCTGGATGAATCCCCCACTTAGGCGCAGACGTCTTCATTCTCGCCCCGATAGGCACGGGAAAGGTCAATTTCCGATGGACGCTAATAAATTGCCTTATATACTGAGACTCAGTTGACAGAGTCTCTGCTTTCAGCTCCCAGCTATTGCACAGGATGTGAATCATTCCACAGCGCTTCAGGACATATACTAACGTCTGTGTACTAGTGTGGTGTCTCGGTTGTTGTTTCCCCTCTCCTTGGTGAGAGTTGTGATATTCATGTCTTCTCGGTTTACTCACGTGTCGAACAGCTCTCATGAAGAACCGTAACCACGTTTCACTTCATGTCTCGATTTCTACTAACATCCCTGCAGAAGTAACCCGGGCCAATCTTCGTAGCAAAGGCATACCCGCGTCTCGCTGGCCGGTTTCGATCCCAAACGCCATGTCGGCGTACACCCAGAACGTGTTTCATACGTCTCCTCGACGGACTATCCGGGACATCGTCCAGCACAAGACAATGCTTGGAATCTTGACAAGTTTCAACAGGTCTGCCCCCTCCCTCTCATACTATCCGACTGATCCCTGCCGCACCCTTGACCCCACAGGCAATCTGTGCAAATGCCCGGTTTCTCGCACGCCAAATGGCATGCTCTTTGACGTCGACGTGGTCAGGTCGGACACGGTGCTCGCTATCGACGGTGACAGAGAGCGTGAGGACCGTTGTGACGATCGAAGCGAGCACCGCCGACGCTAAATCATAAACATGGTGATCGTTTGTAATTTTGCCGCTTGTTCGACGGAGGAACCTCCGAGAATGGCACTGGTCATCATACTGGGTATAGAAATGATACTGACCCTTCGTGCAGGCACGGGCATGGGCACATCAACCATACCTGCGGGGTTACCCTACCTAATTGCCCGTGACGCGTGACGTGCTGTGTCTGGCGCTCACCCCCACCATCAACTAAATGAGGTTTGTCTTTCTCGTTTTCCCATCCCGCTTCGACATCGTGCTTATCTTCCATGCACTCGACCCGGGCCTCTGTGTTGTGGACGTCTGGGAATGAAAGCGGGGAGAAAAACTGAACGCCGTGCATCAGTGACATCAATACTATGGTCGGGGAAGGCAACGAAAGTGAGACACACCTCGCAAAGCGACGACGCCATGAATCCGATCCGGTTCTGATTCCCATCTAAATCGGGTTGGGTTGGCGCAGGCCCACAGTGTTGGATGAGGTATATGCTGACGGTGGTAGTAGACGGCGTTGTTGACTTGTGTGTGTTGTGTGAGTGAGCGCATACATGCATGATGCACGGCGCATGGGAGAGGACAAGTGAGTGGGCGGGTGGGCGACGGTGAGTGCGTGGTGGCAGGGACAGCCTGATTCAATGCGCTCGTGTACAAACGCGAATGGTTGATAGTGGGTGGGGGTAAGTAAGTGGGCGGGTGCACAAAGGTGAGCGCATGGGCCACCGTGGCGATGGCCCCGGGTCGGGGACAGAATGAGCCAGCACGCTCATGTACAGACATGAACAGATCATAGCAGGTGAGGGCGAGCGAAGGGGCGGGTGTGCACGTGCAAACGCAAATGATGCGAGTGTGAAGGTGGGGAGAGCGAGCGAGTGGGCAGGTGGACGAGGGTGAGCTACTGCATCTTACATAATCCAGTGTAGTTGTATCTCTGGGGAAAGAACTTGAAGACAGTATCGCCGATACATGTCCTCGTCGTAGACACATCGGAACATCTCCAACTCGACTGATGGCTTAGACGAGGTCGCACGTCTCGGTCGTGAGCATTGGGTTAGTAGCGGTGAACACTGAGCCAAGACCAGAAGAAATCCGAGATCCCAGACCGACCGTACGGTTCACCGGCGAGGCATTTGTAGGGCTACCCCACCCTTGGCACCAGTTTCAGGGTGTTCCCACGGCCCGGGCCTGGGGTCGGGTGCTGTGTGCGAAATGGTGGCAACCCGAAGCGGTTTGAGGATGGTCTAAAGGAGGTTGGACTCCGTAGGAGTGCATGGAATTCACATCGCCTGCAACGAGGACGCTTCAACGAGACTCGGATTGCGCTTCTACGATGGTTTGATCGGAAAATAATTATTCCACACTAATAATAGAACGGGTCGGAAGATGCTGGGACGGATGGAGCGACTTACGAGGTTGGTTTCGTCCCGACAAGAAACCCTACCTCCGAGGTAACTATTGCCTCCGAGAGGTAGTGCCTGAGGTGGGCTACCCCTGAATCAAAGACAGATACGCCGAGCACGTTTCTCATTGGAATGATGGCAAACCGGAAGGGGCCAGGGGGGGATTTGGGTGTGAACCTTCCTCTCAGGCTTCCGCGGGTGAATTCATATGCAACAACTTAAAGGAGTGTGGAAACGTCGGCAATGTATATGTAGTACAGCGCCTAGCAGACTTTCTCATACTGCGTAGCATCGGGAGCGACAAACGTTGATGCATTATGTGATTTATGCATTATTAGAGTGCATTTTGGCTGGGAGAGGGCTCGAGTCCAGCTCCCCGACACTATGCAGTTACGCGGCCGGCCCAGTACTACCTTATGCATTTTGAGAAAATCCACTGCAGCGACACTTTTCCATAGCGGCGAGGGCACGCAGCTGTACAAACGAACTTTGAACTCAATAAAAGTGACTTCAATCTTTGACTTTGACAAAGATGGTAAATATGACATTGCCGCCCAGGATGAACAAAACAGCCAGAACTTGAACAAGCTCTTGGCAACTACGCTGTGTTCATCATGGATGTGTCTATTGATCAAGAAACAGATATTAAATTCGTAACAAATATGATGCTGCCAACACATGACATTTGCTCACGAATTTATCTCCTTACAACGATATTTCGCTGTACCAAACCCGACCCAAGTTGTTTCAGGTACACATATGTAGCTCACACATGAATAATTCAAATGAATGGAGGTGTTTCCCTGGTGAGTTGTTTCCATGGCATATGGGGTAGGGCGGGTAGGCGAAAGAAGCAATTTAATCTCCAAACTAGATTGGATGGCTCGGGGGACTACTTGATGGTTGCATTACCATGACATCTCCATTCTGGTACTTAGCTATCTCAAGTCAACAGGTGGACGAACGCTGAAGTAGAACAAGTTTCTTTGCATGGTCAGAAATGAAACCGAACCGATGCCGAACCGACCAGCTCTGGCTGGTTTGAAAGATGGCAATGTGTGTGTAATTGCATGTCTGTGGCACGCGTTATTCCAGGGTCGTTTGCTTCATCACGGAGTTGAGTACTAGTCCTTTGGGACCGCCTCGGCATTCACGAGTTCCTATATTTTCATAACTCACCACGAAGGCATCCTTACATTTCATTTTCCAGGCATCTCAAACACGCACTAATCGCGACGAGCCGTCGACTGTGAGTTAGGCTATGCTTTACAGTCTCTCCGAATGGAGATTTTCTACACAGCAACTCCAATGACTCCTATGTCAAGGTGGGCTTAGATAGCGCAAAGTCGGTTCCGCGCTGCTCGCGGATGAACAGCACCGCCGAGACCCACGGAACATGGCATGAAACACAAAATCAAGAACGGGCCATCCACGGCAGAACTGCGGTGACAAACACTTGAGAGGCACCATGACAAGTCCATTGCATCGGAGGGGAGTGCGGTTTCAGTCCTTTGCATCCTCAGTACTCCCTCACGTCGCATGATGCGCACGGAACTGGTACATATCCAAATCGATGTGTCAGGGCCAGTCCCACCATATAGCGCAGGCTGCCGATATACAGTGATGTACAGCCAGACATTCGATGGCCGTGCACGACCACGTACTTTGGTCAGGGGACTGAAGTAGACCCACGGCGAAGCCACACCGCAAAGACATATCTGGCATGAGGGTGGTGTGTGTGACTTAGCGCCGAATCGTGGTTCGGATATCCAGGATGACCCTACCTTTTCGCAAATTGGAAGTATACATCATGAAACTTGTCCGTGAGAGAAAGCCCACTGTATAAGAAAGCTTTGAGTTTGGAGTCCTCAATCTTCAAGAGTCCAACATGTACGAACATACCCTCGATACACCGTTGAACACATACATCATTCCTGATGCAGATATTCATGCCTTTCCACTTGACTCCATCGTCGGGAGCCAGGTAAATCCCTCGCGGACCTACACAGTAATTCCGTTCGAGGGGTCTGACCCTGACTGGTCCATGACCCCACCAACCGAAGGTCTAGTCACAGCTGGTAAGGCTGATATGCACTGATAAGCGCCCTATTAACTCCCCCATCAGTCCAGGTGCATGAAGCCTCCCATGAGAATAATGCCTCACAAGATGTATCTGTACTCGAAATGGCGACAGTAACCCCTCCTGATGTCCCCTTCGCTGTGCTAGCACCTACTTGTGGGCTCGCTGGTGGCTTGGCTTGCTCTCTGCCACTGGACGGTTCAGTCAAGTTCATCAAATTGCACCTTCGTATGCACGGTCATAAGCATCCGCAGCGGCAGACTGTTAGATGCCCGTGGACGGGTTGTTCCCATAGCTTGCAATGGGCGAATATCGCAAGGCACATCCGGTCTATCCATCTGGGTGTTCGATTCAGATGTTCCAATTGTGGCAAACAGTACACGCGACTCGAAGGGTTAGCAAGGCATAGGACATCGCTGAAGTGTAGTGGTGAGTGTCTGTTCTACGTTAAGAAAAACGTACTCACCGCCGAATGCTCTTTAGGAGTCACACATGCGGGGGCGTAGAAGATAGAGGGGAGCCAACCTAAGCAACACGGTGACGACCACGCAATGGTTAGACCGGATTTTTTCTCCTGTGTAGTGTTACCATTGTATGATGTATGCGCGCTAAAATGAATCATTGATGCTTAATCCTTACTGCATACTGATGTTACAACTGGAGTGCTCACATACTGTTGCGGACGATTTGATCAGTTTAATCCAGGGTCTCGGAGTTGACGGCTGCGGCTCTAAACGACTTGCACAGGAACAACCAAAAATGTCGACGATGGGATAAAGGTTTTGCATCCGAGGAAAAAAAAATAGAATGAGAACGTACCATGCATGATTCATAACTGTAGCATAATCAGATATCGTCGGTGTCCAGTTAATTGCAGTGACGTGACTTGAACCTATGCAATTCACTTGCTGTGGATCCACCTCCGCCCCTGCCTTACACAACACTGCTCTCTCATCAGAACACGAATAATCAATATGTCACTTGCGGGTATGTCCTGTTAGCTTAGTTCTCAGAGCATTTCTCGAACAGAACCCAATGTTGATGGCTTCATTAAGGTTCAAGATGATCGCATCTTGTGTCAATGCGCGGATATGGACGGGGTCTCTTGAGAAGCAGGTGGAGCGGATGCAAATACAAGAATGTCATGATCGCTCACCCTACTTCTTGCCGAACCTGTTGTACGCGACCCATGGTTCTGTAGCAGGTAGGTATATCAAACACGTCACCTAGAATAGGCAATCCGGGCGGTCCGAATGGGAAGCTGGACCTGAGGAATCCCGTCCAGATGTAATATGCAGTTATTCCTGCAGCCAGAAGAGGGAACAAGGCAAAAAAAGGTATCAGTATCCATACCGACAGCAAGGAGGGTCAACACAGGCGTTAATCATCTCCGCCCCGTCCCGTGTTGGCACTTCTTTTTCCGTCTTGCCGCTACCAATTGACGTTTTGCCGTCCAGGATCTAAACAAACTCCGGAGCCTCGAGGGACATCTGACTCATTGATATTTCGGCTTGCACTCGCCGCTTTAGGCTAATAGGAAGCACTGGAAACACATCTGGTGAGCAAAACACTTCTGAGAAGCATCCGAGTTTACGGAAGGGCAGCAAGAGTACTAGTGGCTGGTTGCACGCTCGCTAACAAGAGCACCAGCGCCGTCGTCTCGCGAGGTACAACCCATTTCAGAACCTTGTAGCGGTCCGGAAGTATACGGGCGGAAGTACTTTGAATATGCATCTCCAACTGAACCTGCCCAATTCAGTAGGTGCTGTGGTTCACTGCAATTATTCATCGGCCCTGTCGAAGAAGGGGGGGAAAGAATGTATTAACAAACAAATGATGTTTCATGAATTGTAACATGACAAAGCTGGATGCTTGAGCAGATGGCGGCACTTGTGTGACGGTCCCGTCGGATGAGCTCGTCCCGAGAGTTTACCAAATTCAGACTCCGATATCTCTAATTTTTGAAGGCAGTCTATGTACTAAGTACCATATAAACGTTGTGCCGTCCAGGGTCCAAACCGACTCAGGGATGCATTAAGGGTCCTTGCCAACTGAGTTGATATTTTGTCTCGTCGTTCTACTAGTACATTGTATCCTACAGGGTCCGATCCACGTAGTGGCCTTCATACAGCATGAACTAGAGACCAACTTTAGAACCATGCAAAAATTTGCCATAACTTAGTAATCTCCGCACGATGCCAGACATTGAGCATATGGGGTATGCTATATTTGCACTGGTGGTTTACGGAAATCTGGAGCGGTATATACATGCTTAGCCACTCAAGACAGGTACCCAACACACTCTTTTTAAAAATGCTTACGGAAAGGCATCCATCTTCACTTCCAGCGAATGCGTCGAAACAGTCCGGAGAAGCAGACGTCAACCTCCAAGTTTCAGAGTGACAGACACCACTCCATCCGCCCCAATTACATAATTTCCATCAAAGCTATGACTTACTTAAATTAGGAAAGCGCGGGAGTGTTATTAGTACCGTCGCGCGCATTTGGGGCTGGTCACCGGACTAGCATCTACCGCATTCACGGTATGACCTCGTTAGTGGCCGCCCGATCACCCCCGCCGGAATAAGTACTAGCTATGTGTGCGATCAGCAAGTTGGATGCCATCCACGCGCTCCTTGGGCCTCAAGGCCTTAACGTTCATGGAAGCACAACCATCTGTGCCCCAGCATCCTTGCTATCGCCACCGCCAAGTACTTACCCCGCTGCATCGCCTGTCCACTTACAAACGTGAACGGGGGCGCGCTTTCACGTTCACGTTCGTGTTTGCGTGTCAATAAGGGTTAAATTGTCCACCTTTCTTACTCACACCGCGGGCAGCATAGGATATGTTTCAACATACTGACCTTATCCAACAACATATTCCGCCCGCGGCGAAAGCCACTGTTTTTGGACGTATAAGCCATTCATACATATCCGGTCGCGCCCGAGGTGTCATGTCGTGGGAGGACGGGATAAGTTTCATGTAAATAAGATGTCAATCTCCTGATGGAGCACCGATCAAACAGCCATCGGAACGGAATCCGACCGCAGCATCATTGATGAGAGAACTATGATGGTCGTACGAAGCTTTTCGTGAATCGTAGGCGCCGTCGAGCCAGTACGAAACACTAAACTTGGAACGGGCCGCCATCCGTGACAGAATCGCTGTGACGAGTGATCGAGAGGCACCGTGATAAATTCAAATTATCCGTGCGCGTCGGGGAGTGCAGGCTCTCGTCTTGTTGCATCCTCACGCTCTCACCTGCACTCGCTTGTGCGGTACTTCGTCATACGTACATATTTGGGTAAGGGGGTGGAAATTATTTCACGGTGGTTATATTGCAAAAATGTGTCGGGCACTTACAAGGGTGGCATGTTCATCTTAGCGTCGAAGTAGTGGTTCAAACCTGCAAAATGATCCTGCCTTCGTGATTGCGCTGGTACGTACAGTATCGGGACATCATGGAACCGCTATACGTCATGAAAGAGTTCTACTGTATAAAAACACTTTGGGTTCGTGAGTTGTCGATCCAAGAATCCAACATGTACGAACCTACCCTCGATACACTGTTTAACACAAACCTCGTTCCCGTGGCAGATATTGCCCCGTTTCCGCTCGTCTCCATCGCCGGGAGCCCGCCAAATCCCTCACAGACCTACGCAATGAGTTCGATTGAGGGGTTCGACACTGACTGGTTCATGCCCCTGCCAGTCGAAGGTCCAGTCGCGGCTAGTAAGATTAGCATGCGCCGACTACTGCCCTACTGACGACGGCAGCCTATCCTGTTGTCTCTTTCGCTGTGCCAGCACCCACCTGCGGACTCGCTGGTGGCTCGCATTGCGCTCTGCTGCTGGACGGTTCAGCCAAGTCCATCAAATTGCACCTTCGTATGCACGGTCATAGGCATCCGCAGCAGCAGACGGTTCAGTGCCCGTGGATGGGTTGTTTCCATACCATGCAATGGGTGAATATCGCAAGGCACATCCGGTCTATCCATCTGGGTATTCGATTCACGTGTTCCAATTGTGGCAATCAGTACACGCGACTCGAGGGGTTAGCAAGGCACACGGCATCGCTGAAGTGTAACGGTCAGTGTCTGTTCTACGTTGAGAAGAATGTACTCATCACCGAATGTTCTTTAGGCACTACATACGTTGGGGCGTAGAAGAGGAGGTGAACCAACCTAAGTAACACGGTTGCGACAACACAGTGCTCAGATCGATTTTTTCCCCCTGTTATGTGTTGTCATCATGATGATGCACGCGTTGAAATGAAACTTTGATGTTCAATCCTTACTGCATGCTCGATGATACAACTGGAGCGCCCGCATACCGATGCCCATGATTTGATCGATCTGAAGTTGAACCATAGCCTGAGAGTTAGCCTGAGAGTTAGCAGATGATGAATACTGTAAACGACTTTCGCACAGAGATAACGCAGCACGTTGACGGTGAGACAATCCCGACTCGGAAAAGGTTTTGCACCTACCTCACCGACTTAGCTGGGCCATTAGGTAGCATTTTTGCAGAGGCCGAGGGGAAAAAAATAAAATAGGTCAAAGGATGTACTTGCCATGATTCGTGACTGTGTCATATCTGGTTATCGCCGCGGTCAGTTACATGCTGTGCAGAACATGAAATGAAATCCGAACCAAATCCACTTGCAAGCGCTCGAGATTCAAATATTCACTTCCGTTCCCATCTTATACGACACCGCGCTGCCCACGGCAATTACCTTACACGATGATCATGGATCAGCGCCATCAGCAGCTTCATACAGCAATGTGCTGGTGGCCTCCCATATTCCTGCCAGTTACCACCCCTGATTTCCTACAGGTTATACAGCAACTTGTTCGGTGCAGTCCTTGGCTACATACAAATTCAAGATGATCGCATCCTGTGTCAGCACGCGGATGTAACGAGGTCGCTCGAGGAGAAGCAGGTGCGCGGATATAAAGTCCAAGAACGTGATGATCGCTCACCATACTTCTCGCCCAGTTTCTTGTATACAATGCCCAGCAGCAGGTACACCAAACACATTACCTAGAATGGGCAATCCGGGTGATCCGAGTGGAAAGCTATGCCTGAGGGATCTCATCCAGACGTAATAGGCAAAGAACAAGCTATTAGCATCCATACTGACACATGCGTCAATCACCTCTGCTTTGACCCGTGATGGCACCACGTCTCACTGAGGCTTTATCCGTCTTGCGCCTACCAAACGTTTCGCCGTCCAGGATCTAGACTAACTTCGGGATGCCTTGAGGTTCGGCATTGTCGTCTCACGAGGTAAAGACTAGCCATGCCACGGTGGAGCTTGCTGCTTGCTTGCCACTTAGTACATATGGCCAATGGTAGGTACCAGCTCGAGAAGCTTCTGCGATGTTGATGAAGCTTATTATAATAAAATGTTGAAATTTTACGTACACTGGGCGACCGTACTAGCGAACGGTATTGAAGGCTTAATTTGAAGCTTGGAAAGCGCACCTACGACTCTAAAATTTCATGAGACAGAGTTTGCTAGTGAGTGATCTGATCAGTATAATCCGACTCTCATTCTGTCGAAATACTAGTACGTGAGGCGGGATTGAAGTCAGTCGCGTTTTATGTTGATCCTGGCAATCAAAGTGAGCAAAGACTCGGCGCCACTTCAGGTAAATAAAAAGATAAATCTAAAAAAAAGTCTATGTACGTAGTCTACTGCAGCAGCGACCCCCGCCAAGTTACTCCACCATCCGACGTCTCTCTAGAATCCAAAGTTGTTCGTTTATCTCCATCTCCAACACGCGAGCCCACTGATTGAGGGGTATCTCCCACACCCTCCCCGTCTTCAGCTTGATCGACACAGCCGGGTTGAACCTCCACCGTTTGAAGCCTAGTATAGTATCGACGACCGTCCATTCATCACCAGCCATCTCAGGAGACTCCGCAATCAGGTGCGTAAAGGAGGAAGATGAGATCATCGACGGAGTCAACGACTCCGTCTTGTTGTACGTCCACGATGGCTCGGATGAGTGGGGCTCGAATGGTAGGAAGGCTGACAGGATAGGAGGAGCGTGTTCACATAGGAACAACGATGCACCGGTTTGGGCTGCAAGGTTGGATATATGTACGTGAACTATGGGTGGATAAATATTGGACGATGACGAGGATGAAGTCGCTCACCGTTCTCTTGTCCCGAGTATCGTCGATTGAACGCAGCCAGCGCTACGCCACCTGGATAGTTTCCCATCGACGCTCGCGTGATAATGAACGTCGAAACGAAATTGAGGAAAATCAAGAAAAGTGCACAGAGGAAAACAAGGTGTTTGAATAAGAAACCCTTCTTACGCGATGTCCTTTGCCAAATCAGTGAGTCAGCCGGGTTAGAGAAAGACGAGAGTGGATCATAGAACGTGAACTTACATCCACCGTGCGCCTCGCGCCGCCGCGATGTTGATAAGGGGGACCACATATACGATGAAGCGCCATTCCTTATGCCCTAGTGCGCTCAATAGGGACACGAATGCAAACGGAGCAACAAGCATAGACCGAATCCGGTGATCGAGTGCGGCACCTAGAACTGCCATTGGGGTAGTACCAAGGAGAAGCTTTGGAAGATAAGCGGTGAAATAGGTATGTGCTGGAGATGTCTGAGTGACACAACGACAGTGGGTTAGAGGAGACATCGATACCTTCAGGCAAATACTCACACCCCAGTCGGCGCTCTTGCCTAGGTAAACATTAAAGTACAGACCGTAAAGTTCAGGCCATATAGGCCATTGATTCCAGAAATACGAATCGACTGTGATGGTGATTGCTAAGTGAAGTGCGTTGGTTAGCAAGCGTTCGTGAGCATCAAGACTACAACTGACCTACGGACGTCAGTCCTACCAGTAGACCAACTTTGATGAGGTCAAGGAATGTAGTATGGCCTTGAGCAAGAAGCTGGAGTGCCAGAGGTGCGAGAAGAAGGGCTATCTCTGAACGATAAACGACAGCCGTAAACGTCAGCAAAGCGACTGCTATATTTATACAGTTTTTCGAAGCCTGCGTAGACTTGGGCCCACGGTTATGAAGTAGATAATACGCGAGGTTCACTACGCGAGATATTTCAGCACTGACATTCGAATTAACAAAAGGAAATATACCAGGCGCTAGTGCGAACATGTTTGGAAGTGTCCGACCCATCCAAAATGGAAGATGAAATTGCGAACAAGTCAACAGCGCGTACCACCAACTCGTCTGTCTCCCAAAACGCGTCGAAACTGCTCTCCGGACAAGGATGAGCGCAAAAGCGTTCAATGAGGCAAGCACGAGTCGCACTGCTCGGTATTCAGAACAGACAGTGAGGCACGAGTGAGAATTGGGCACCGGGGAAACATACAGGCAAACTGCACGTCAAACTTGGATGTAATCACGCCCAGGGCGATACCTGCGTGTATAAACGGCGCAGTGAACCACGAGAGTAGGACACTTCCTGCAAAGGTACGAGGTATGGCGCCTGGGAAGACGTTATGATCATACTTGAAGTCACGAAACATCGGACATTCAAGAGATGATGTGAGCTGCACATGAGATCTCGAAGCCACAGAAACTCACGTTGTGTAGACTTTCGGGACTCACACCATACATCAGAACGTCGTGAGTGACGTGGAGGTTGAAAGACTCCTCGACCTTCGTATACGGCGCGAGAAGGACATGCGTCCAACTGACAACAAGAACTAGAAGGTCCACAACTAGCCCGTTCATTGTCGTGTTGGAAGGGGTACGGAAGGCCAGGCAAGGATGAATGTGTAGCGGAGACTTCAGAAATTTCAAGCTTTCAAGGCTGGATAGTAGTTGGGCACGCTGAGGGCTGCGGTATGCACCCCGTGGTTTGTTCCTTACATTTACGACAGCGCGTGTTCCACAGCGTCTTCTGACTCAAGAAATGCAGAATCTCTCACGCGAGCTTCCAATGTATACTTGGTTTCGACCTTTCACTCAGGTCGATAGTGAAAGTAGTTGTATCAACCTCTGTTCCTTCTCGAAGTACACAAAAAGGAACGACCACCACCATTACCCAGTTTGAAGCGGACGCTCAGCGCAAAGGCAGAGGTCGCGGATGATCAACCTGTACGGGCAAGCACGTAGAAAAAATAAAGAGAGGACGAGCCACCACTGCTCAATAGACCCCATAGACCCCAACATTCCGCAAATATCCCTCAACTCCACTGTTTAGGCAGCTACGCCATCGTCCTTGGCGAAATCATTAAGCACATTAAGAGCTTCGTTGACCTTGGAATTCATAGCTTCATTCGATTCCAGAAGGTGGAGAAGCTCAGCATTGTCCATCTCCAGAAGCATACCAGTAATTTTGCCAGCCAACTCGGGTTCAGAGCTTTGTGAATCATAAGCATCAATCACTCGGCTGAGTATCGTGAAACTTACGGAGCGATCTTCATATAGATGACTTCACCTAGCATCTGCTTCTGTTCCATAGGAGATGCGTTCGCAAGTGCTGCGGCGGTGAGAGCGGGAACGTCCGGCTGGGAAACCGGTACCGGCGGCACAGGCGCAGGAGGAGCGGCGTTGCGGGTCTGAGGATTAAGCTTGTACGCCTGTTGATTGCGGGTGCCCGGTGCTGGAGCTCCAGCTGGAGGAGGACGAGCAACAGGAGCGCCCTGAGGGGGACCAGGGCGAGGGGCACCATTTGTTGGAGGAGGACCATTAGCGCGCGGAATAGGTGCGGTCGGATTGGTCGGGGATGAGCCGGGTCCGCGGGCGCTGGGGGCACGAGGGGCACGAGGATAACCTGGCATGCCATACTGAGGAGGAGGAGCACCGTAAGGGGGGATAGGCATCCCGGGAACCTGGCTACCAGCAGGAGGATAGCGGGGACGAGGAGGCATCATGCCCGGCTGACCGTAACCCATCATGTTGCGACCTTGGGGAGGAAACCCGTTAGGACCAGGAGGGTAGTAAAGAGGACCATTGATGTATCCGCCGGGAATGCCGGCTGCCGCTGCCTGTTGCATGCGGATCTGGTTGCGCTGAGCAATCTGGCTTTCCAGTTGTTGACGACGAACTTCGCGTCGTTGAGCGAGAGAAACATAGAGTGGCTTGGAACCAATCATTTTGTTGTTCATCTCCGCAACAGCTTTGGTAGCCTCGTCCGGGGATGAGAAACAGACGAAACCGAAACCTTTTGATGTCCCCTTCTCGTCGCGCATGACCTTGCAGCTCGTAATGGTACCAAAGGGTTCAAATTCGGTCCGAAGTTTTTCATCGTCGACATCATCCTCCAAGTTCTTGATGTACAAGTTGACACCAGCATACTTGCTCAGCTTCTCCATCTTCGCTTGCTCGTACGACCGGCGTAGCTCCTCCTCCCGCTCGGCCTTCTTCTGAGCACGCGAAACAAACAGTTTCTTGCCTCTGAGTTCGGTATCGTGAAGACCCTCGACAGCCAATTGGGCCTCCTCGTGGTTCTCGAAGTTGACGAAGCCGAAGCCCTTGCTGTTTCCGGCCTCATCAAGTTGTACCATCGCCGAGGTAACGTTACCAAAATGCTTAAACATCTCCTCGAACTCCTCTTGAGTAACGCTAGTATCGAGATTCTTGATGTATAAGTTGGTGAACTGCGCCTTCATCTCATCCAGTTTGGATTGCCGCTCCTGCATCACACAGTTAATACCTGTAAAATATGGAATGCGAAACATAACGCACTTTGCGCGAGATATGATGGCCAACGTAGACTTTTTTGTCGTTCAACAACATACCATTGACGGCTTTGATCGCAGTCTCGGCGGCCTCAGCAGTCTCGTAGTGAACAAATCCGTATCCCTTGGAGCGGCCTTGTTCATCAGTAGCAACCTTGCACGACAGCACATTGCCGAAAGCGGCAAATGTGTCATGGAGAGCCTGTCAAGGTGTCAAATGTAATTCTAAGGGGTAACCCATTGTGATGCTAGAATACCTTGTTATCGATTTGCTCGTCCAGGTTCTTGATGAAGATATTGCCTTGACCAGTCTTACGCAAGGCGGGATCACGCTGAGACCACATAATACGGCTACGGAAGTTGTGAGGTAAAGCTGATGTAAGAGCATCCGTCACGACTTACCACGCACGGTTCTTGATAAGAGAGTAATTAAGCTGCTCCAGCGCACGCTCGCCTTATTATAATCATATCACGTGAATGATTGATAGGTGATGTTGGTCTTATGACGTACCATCATTGGTGTTGAGATAATTGACATACGCATATCCGAGTGAGCGACGAGTAACCGCATCGCGACAGACACGGATGCTGCGGAAGATTTTCAGCTGTCTACAGCTTTCTGACATCGCACTAAGCAGCCAGAACTTACCTGGCAACAGGGCCAATCATATTAAAGATTTCGAATAGCATAGCCTCTGTGACAGTGGGATCAAGTTCACCCACGTAGAGGGATGCAGATGGTGAGGTGACAGATGGCTGGGGAGGGTTGTAGGCGGGGG
>JBBPQV010000463.1:0-20471 GCA_038092675.1 Boletus rufocinnamomeus
AACAGTAAACCAAGCGACATATGTGTCGCCACATGCACACCGTATCTGAAAGCCTGGTGATACATCCCAAACGCATACCTGAGTCGCCTCAAGCACGAGATCTCCCCGGTTCCTGCCATAACCATGCACAACGCAATCGAAATGAGGTTAAGACCCTCTCGCACAGCCGAGCGCTTGATTTTATGATCAAAAGCAGGACCTAGAGATCCGTCACACAATGTCGTGATGAGTGGAATCAAGAGACTCACCGCTCGTCGCAACAAATCGACTAAATGTGTCAAAATAGTTTGACAACATAATATATGCTTCATGGCGAGCAGTACCAGCGTATTTTAATCCAACGGCGAAGCAATAGCCAGCGATGATATTGAAGTAAGCCAACTCGATGGCGTCGTCGGCTCGCTGCTTGTTTGCGATGTGATCCTGCATGGCCATCATGATGGGCTCGGGAATTTGAGTCATCAACCAATCGGCGGTCGATCCAATGGAATTCCACATGATGAGTGACTTCGCAATCGCACGCAACACCAAGAAGCTTGGTTGAATGTGATTCAGTTCAATGACCGTGCTCGGAAGTTCAAGAATATCAGCGACATCTTTTTGCTCTGTCTTCAGGTACATTAGGCCCAATGCGATGGTCGCAGCTGGAGATGTGATATTGACATCGAATGTAGGACGGCTTCGCCCTGCAATGGTGGCTTTCGTTTCACCGTGAATAAGCACGCGGAGCCGGTGGAGACAAGCGACGTCAGCCGGGATAGGCGACCCTTTTCCGAGCATGATCATTCCAAACGCAAGGGCGGCAGAGTAAGTGTATGCTTCTCTGTGCTCGTTGCTGAGATCAGGCTGTACAAGGTCCTTGCGACTGATTTGGTTGAGACAAACTTCGGCCATGCGGCGGTCCTTTGTGCCCAAGTAGAGAAGTCCGACCCCGGCGAGTCCGGCAGCTTGGGTCATAAGAGAGACGTTGAGATCCACTGTCGGTGTCGGGAGTAACGCTGGCGTATGAACGGCTAGTAACTTTGTGACGTGCATGTTTCCTGACCCGACGTTTGCCGCAGACAGACCGAGGAGGACGCCGATGGATGTCAGATCGTGTTTCGGTGTGAGATATCCGAAAGTATGCCAGGTCAGCATCTCCTGGAGATGACCCGTCAGCCCGAGTCCGTACAGGAATCCTGCGTGTTCTGGAGTCAATTCTGAAGGTTTGTTGAATGCGATCCAGGAACTCTCCACGCCTCGCGCCCAAGGCGCAATGCGCAAGCCCGCAGCGACTCCGTTGTGGAATTCTCCCCAGTTGGTGAATTCGAGAGGTATCTTGCCGGGTTCAGGTCCGGTGATGACGTTGGAAGGCTGAATCTTGATCTGATATTCTAGCTTCGGAATCACGTATGCTTCGCGAGTGACCGTTAGTACTGAACCAAAGGTGAACATTGCTCTGCCGTAGGGCAAGGCTAATGTCCTTTCTGTGATCCGCACAACCTGGTGTTGCTGCTCTTTCGCCTGGTCGTGTTCGCTGCAAGGATGATTGGTCATTCTGTTCGGCAGATAGTTGCCGCGAACTCACTTCAAGTCTGGTCGCTCGATGAGCCGGACGGACGGAATTGTCGACGAGCATAGCATACGTGCTACTTCTTCCAATCGACGATCCTGGCCAAAGCGTATACTCGCAAAAGATTTCAGACCCAGTTCCACGCCAGAGAGTGCATCAACCTCGCCCGCGCTTGCGACTTTCGCTTGTTCGACCAACGTACTTATGGTGGTCCGATGATGAGAAGTCTGATAGCAGATTAATGCATAACAGCGACCACACATGTAAACCATACCATGTACGTCTCAGCAGACTGATAAATTCCTTGTTGCGAGATTACCGGTTGAACCATTGCGACACTGAAAGCTAGGTCGCGTCGACCAACAAGCTCGTAATGCTCCGGCTGCCAGTGCGATGGAGGGGAAAGTTGGCAGGTTCGGATGGCTTCACGTAGAGGTGCAGCAATGCCCAGAGGCAGGCTGTCCAAAAACAAATGCCCCTTCTTTGCTGTGCCCCACATACGCACAAGAGTCTCAACTGTCATCTCAGCTCGTTTCTGCGCAGATGAAGTTGAGCTGTCGGAAAGACAGAGATATGCAGTAGTGAGACATTGGAGAGAACTCAATGGTTCGACTTTGCCGAAAGCGAATGAAGGTTGGATATCGAACATGGCGGCTAGACGTGGCGTCTCGTATACCGGAAATCTCCAATCAGGGTTGCTAATTCTGCCATACAGTATTGCGGCCATATCCGGAGGCCAAACCGGTATTCGATCGTCATGCATCTCAACTCCTGGGACAAGGTTAGCCTTGTCTGGCTACGGACAGATATGCTACGTACGCGTGGTAGAAGGTGAAGGCCAAGCAGGCATGATGTTGGGACAAAGGCGCTTCCAATAATCTGCCCACTCCGGCCTTATTATGTGGGCGATTTGGCAAACCAAAGGCACGAGCAACATGAGGGAATCATGTCGATGAACTACAAGTCGGAGATCCTCCGCAAGCATATGTAGCGCGTATAGCACGGGTGCCAGTAAAGGATTGGCTTTCACCGCTACCAGAGTGAATTCTTGACTTCTCAGACGAGCGGGAAGAGATAGGTGCTGCAATGCGGGATCATCCTGAAAATTCCGGACGTTGGTACTTGAAGCAAAGAACCGCTCCCAGTCTGTCGAACACGACGCCTGACGGCTGGCTGGATAAGACAACCCGAGATCCAGAGTCTTGGTAACTGCATGAGTCAAGGCGTGGCATTCCAAATTTGAGGAGGTGCCAAAATTCCGAAGAGACCACGCTCGGAGAAACTCTAGGTGCATATTAAATGCGTCTTTTGTAGGGACGATAAGGGATAGAACTTGCAGCGCTTGGTTGACAAGACGATCGCGAGGGAGCATGTCGAATTTGCCGCGATACGCTTGCCCCCCGGAACAGAGCAACGTGACCGATGATACACATGCAGACTTTATTGATGTTATACCCGTTATCGGAACAAGTGCGTTCTTCTCTGCACTGCCAGGATTCCTGGCCTGGGCGATCGCCAACACGATAGGCAGTTCTTGCAGCCCATGAGTGAAAATGGTCAACGACCCATCTGATTTGACGGCTAATAAATCCCATATCTCTTTGCGAGTAGCACCAACGGGGACCACGGATACGGCGTCGATGGTTGTCAAGTAGTCGCAAGCCACAGTTTTGTTCGCCTCCTGTACGGTGAGCAGGAAAACCGTAGTCGGAACACCGGGCATGCAGATCGCCAACAATGTATGATCACGAACACCATCAAAGCGTTGGTCGAAGAGAGCCGCGGAAATTCGAGATGACGATCCCTGCCTAACAAATGGCCTGATATTCTCAGCGAGTCACCCGAGTATGCACAAAACTTACGGGATGCCGGGATATGGGTGGGTTATCAACCTTTGCGCCCAAAAAGAGGCCTTCATCCTGCCATGTTCTGCGGAAGTAGTGAGCGCCTCTGCCTCCCCGTCACTTCCAAGAGCCATACGGTCCAGATTGAAACTGAGGTCAAAGCGAGACGATGAGGTGCGGCGACTAGGTTGATAAACGTAGCGCCAGATGGATAACTCTTGTCGTTCAGAGTTGAACGTTATGAAAATGTCATCAATCGCAAATGGTTTCCGAGACACCCAGACAACCTCTTCGATAGCAGGAATAATAGCGAGAGGCCGAGAGTGATTTTCTTCTTCGTCGGAAAGGCAAGCGGGACGACCGGGAAAACCACCTACTATACCAGCAGTTATGCCGACAGCAGCAGGCTCTGAGAAAGGATTTGTGATGGTGAACGTGGTAGGAAGTGGTGCGTCACCAGTGGCACGTGAATCGTCGATCTCCAGAGGATCGAGGAGACGTTGTATCATAACACCATGGGGATGGAGGGGCCATGCTTTGCGAACGAGAAAGGGTAGGGAAAACGTGTAGTCGGTTCCATTGATCAGGTAGACCTTGCCAATGCTACGCAGGAATACGAACACCGCTGAAACTTCCCCTTGGGCGTGTTTGTTCTTCTGCCGCTCCTCCTGGACGGTTTTGAAAGGACCGAATACGGATTCAGTCGACGGGTCCGCCTGCTGCTCGCCTGCCTTGGAGGTGTAATGCGCACTGCCGTGCACAGGACCCGTAGTGTTAGTACTGTAGGCGAACCTCCCTATGCACGCGCATCGTATAGTCTGATCTTCATCGGAGAAATCCCACTTCCTCTGGATGACACCCCCATGACTGAGAACCACACAGCGATCGTTCCATGCCAGCTCTTGCTCCGCCCACGAGTCACATCCGTCGTCGTACAGTGGTGCATAGACGGCGTTAATTGAATCGGACGTGGAACCCCTCAGAGCGCTTCTGATGGAACGAAGTAGAGCGGACTCTGCGACCTGCGATTCTGACCTGCGTGGTGTTTGGCGGGATAGAAATCTGAGGGCGGCAGAGGGTGTATCGGGGTGGACTCGAATGACGATCGAGTCGGAATTCATGATGGAGACTAGAGGAGGGTAATTAAGTTATACACCAGCCTGCCTTTTGCCATATTACCCACTGGCATGCAAAAATGGCGAAAGGACGGTGACTATCAGTCCATGACTTAGCTACACGACCATTAAATATTTAATGGTATGTATTGTGCACAAGCTTGCAACAATCCTATTTAACAATACCTAGACATGATTCTCTTTCTGAAGTACGAGGGCTACACTAATATATATGTTCCAAAATAATATAAATGAACAAGATAAACATGCTGTAAAGATGCAGTATACCCTGAGAGATCCTAGAGAGGAACGACGTTGTGGTCCCCGATAACTCCAAACAGTCCATGAGTGAGCAAGCAGAGACAAAGAATAACAATAATAATCTAATGCGAATCTTCCGCAAAGAAAGGCGATCAAATCCTGCATCGAAGAGAGGGATTGCAGACACAGACCCTACGCCGTGGTAAGTCTTAACGTGCAAGCAACGTTTACTTGCATCAAGGAGATTGGCGACGTAAAATCTCCTGACTGTTCTTCCTGCTGCCAACAAGGTCCTCGCGATGGGGCAGGGCAATGCCAGCAATGCTGGTCGTCTCCTCATCGTTGAGCCTCCAAATATTGCCAAGAGGGAAGTTGGAAGCAGAGTCATCGCGAGCCGCCACTCGATCACGGCCAGGACGAGGAGAGGGAGCAATATCCTCGTATTCCTCGATGGATAAGTCGGCAGAAGATGTCGATGTAGGGGATAAAGTGGGTGACTGAACGATATCTTGCAAAAAAGAGGGCAAGAGTGGAACTGGAGCACTGACAGGGAGTGCATTTTCCAACTCTTGCATGCATGGGAACAAGGGCAACGCGTGTCGATTAGGTCCCGAGGTCTCGTATATGAACTGGGGGTCAGGATACTGCGCGGCGAGACGAAGGTCGATCTGAGAACGGCCAAGCCTTGACGGAGGCACGACGACCTCCGGTGGACGCTCGTGCTGCATCTGCGTCACTGTGTTTCGGCGGGGAACATCGACAGAGGGAGGAGTGGCTCTTAATGGCAACTGATTTTGTGCGAGAAGCGATGTCAATAGGTTAATCCGCTCGGTCTGCACTGCAGCCGAGATAGAATCACCATTGCCTTCGGCATCTGATAAATCCATGAGAACAATGGAAAGGCGACATGGGAAGAGAAGAAGCTCACATGGGTAGCAAGTCTGGCAAACCTTGCGCCGTCTCCAATTCAGATAATTGCACTTCTGGCAGATCCAATCGCCGGGTTGATGCTCAATCGGTCCACGATTTCCTGTATTCAAAATGGGGGGCTGCTACGATGCAAATCAGCTATTGAACAATCCCAAGTTCTCCTAATCGACTTACCGGAAGCCCAGTGATGTTGTTAGGACGGATCTGACCTTGCTCGGGGAACGCCTCATTATCGGGCCAATACATGATGCATGGCACAGATGGGTCGCTGGATATATTCTGCACCTTGCCTCCCACCGAGAAGGAGCGCCCAGAAGGAGTTAGGAGGGGATGAGATGGTGACGCAGGTTTCGCACCAGCGGCAGGCTGAGCTGCCAGAGGATGCCGTGGACCAAGCGGAATGGTGGGATAATGAGAGGAGTTTGGTATCGAAGGGCTCGTATAGAATGGTGTAGTACCCGCGGTGCTAGCAAAACGCGGAGAAGTGGGAAGACGGGCAGACGGCATGCCCAGAGCCTGACGGTTCATCGATGAAATTTGACTTTCTGAACGCGGACAACCACAACCTCTGCAAGCCAGGTTGCGCCTGTGTAAAATCATACAAGGGAACGAATCAGTCAGAACCATAACTTTTATGCAAGGAAGGGAGGGAGGAAACGAGCACGCTCGGAGGAAGCAAAAGAGATAGGTTTATCCGCAGAAATAGGAGGGTGGAGTAATTTGTATATCGGGGTAACGCTTGTGACTGGGACGAAACAAGTTCGTTGTGACGTAGTCACGCTACCATGCATGTGACAACTATGCATCCGACCGCTGCTGCGGAAAAACAAAGGAGATAGAAACACTCACCCAAAGTTGTGAGCGGCGCAGGTAACAGAATTGCATCTAACAAAAATGTAGTCAGCGACGTTGGAAAAAAGCGCATTACAAATATGGGAGGGTCGATCGTGACCCCTATGAAATATTCAACTAGCCCGACGTGATAAAATCAAATTGCGAGGAAGATACTGACATCCAGTCACCTGCTCTGAATGTTGTTCTTGGATTGGGAGGATTGGTCGAAATTACGAATTTGTCGGTTTGAACTGCGGGCGAAGTTTGAGACTCAGCGCTCGGATGTCCAGCATAAATGTGGTTGTGAAGATCTGGCGTGGATATCGACATGCGAAGCCTATGGGACTTCCTCTCGGGTTGGATTACAGGAAGAGACGGGAACTATATTGGTTCAAGTAGCACTCAATTATCGCAGATGGAGCGCCGCGAAAAATTGACGAGCCTACCCTGGACAAAACGTCAACACGACAAAGTTTCCCGAATGGTTCCAGGTCGGCCTCGAGTGCAGGAAAGACGGCGAAGGACGAGAGGGAAAGCGAGAGAAATCTACAAGCCTGTCAAAGGCGAGCGATATCGCAGTCAGTACGACAAAACTCCGATCATGAAAGACGATCGCCGAGGAGAAACAAATAGTGGCGTATATCCTGTGGCAAAACGAGAACGGGTGCCTGATTTCAAAAATCTGACTCATATCGTTACCCCCTTTGTCGCAAGTGTTTTCGAGCCACGCTGGCCAATCCAACACGCGCCACATGAACTCATCGTCGCTATGCCCAGATCATCGCGGCGCATGGGTGGCTATCGACACGAATTGCCCACCAATAGTGGCGAGGAGACAAAAAATCGCGCACTTACATCATGATGGGACTTGAGAATGACCCACACTTCATCGAGGGCAGATAGGTCCTTCAATGTCCACACGGACACAGAGGACCCCACGCGTGGATGGTCGAGCTGATTTTTGGAGACTATCAGCTCACAAATTTGATCGGCAGGAAAATGATGTACAGATTCATCAAGAAACTCGAAAATCGAGCGAAGAGACAGAAAGTTTGCACTCGGATGCTTGCGTACCTTGATATCTCACAATCAGCCACAGCATCATCATATACCAGGAAACTTACTTTTACGGCGCGTGAACGCGTCAAAAGGAAAGCTGCGTACGTCGACGAATGCTCGTTGAGGTTGCCAAGATCGTTGTGACTGTTGCTGTGCATCGAAGGGGACGGTGACAAACCGAAGGGCGATCCGACGAGGCCATACGCTGATGCAGGAACAGCAAGGTTGCTGGGAAACGGACTGATTCCTGTTGCGGAAGGCGTCGTGCGCTCACCGGCCCGGGACGCGGCGAGACTGCGCACTTGCTCGGCCAACTTGGACCAGTGTACCGGAGGCTGAGGAACGGTGTACATCGACGATTCGCGGCACGGGGACAACACTACGTCCTGACCACCGGCGCCGATAGTGGACTCAAAGTGCGAAGTGGTAATCATCGGGAGAGCGTCGCAAGTCTGGTGGGGCAGTTGAGCCTCCGACGCAGACAGGGTATTTGAGCGCGCGACGTGGTCGTCCGACGATGCTAAGGAAGGTGACATTTGTTGGTTGTCAAGCAGTAGAGTTGCAGAAGAACGAGCTCGGACGTGGAGATTTGCAATCCAATGATAGAACGAGAGCTGGTTCTTCAGCGGACGAAGAACACCTATCCGTGATTGGGAATACCGGTTTCTGGTAAATTAAGAGGATGGAGGGATGAGCGGACAGAGAGTGTTGGATGAGAGAAGGTGGTGGGTGGGGGATCTCGTTCCTGGTAGTAAGTATCGCTACTAGCTCGGGTCAACGGTATGGGGGGACCGAGACTGCACAGCTGGGCGTTTTTGAGTGTTGGGAGGGCGGAAACATGACGGTATTGCATTGGTCATTTCTCTCGTCACTCACAGGAAAATACAACACAGGTGACATGCAAATTCACACTGTCAAAACGCGTTTTATGAGACGCTTTGCCAGAGATGGCAAGAACTCCGCCACGTGCTCAATCCTGACATGTCTCCACCATCGTCCGTACGTAACTCGCTACACATACAAACGGCTCGGTTCTTGATGGCAAGGCTGATCTTTCAACCCTCCCTGAGCGTTCGCTTTCCACCAGCGATCCTCTGACCACACACAGGGTCACTGAGCGCTCGGAACAAACACAAGCCCGGATGTGTACCGCAGATCGTACCACGTGACCGGCAAACCCATCCCATCGAGTCACCGTTCCTGCCTTCCCCATAAGTGCATTCCGCTTGCACAGGAGATGTGGGCCAAATATCCCGAAAAGAAGTACGTTCTGTAAAAGACATCATGGAAGAACTCTGTCTGATAAATACGCGATAGATTTTTTGAGCGTCCATCGAAGAGCATCGGTGCTCGGAGGATCTCCAACAGTAGCCGGTAACGATTCCCCGAGGACACCGCAAGCGGCACAGTAATTAATGCGCCGCATTCCGATACTAATCGGGATACAGCCTTGAAAGTAAGTACATATAACTGGATCCGCCGCGCCTGCCAAAACTTTCAGGGTTGTCTTTCATCTTCGGATCAAGGTCTAGTCAGTGACGACGCTGTGCAAATCGGAAGATGGTGAATATTAGCCCGCTTTAGCTAACAATTCGAAACTAGGTCTGAATCTTCCACCCAGACGTTTCACGATCACTTTCACGACCCGATTGTCCTCGAGTTCGAGGATGAGCCTATCTGGATCCCACCAATTAGTATGTGATCCTTCCCATATGACGTATACATATTAGACATGACAAGTTTTGCCGCCTCCGCGTCCCTGCCAACGTTTTGTGCACAGCCCCGACGCGGCCGTTGAAAGCCGAACAACAAAAGTCGTGTTTTTTCCGAGACGGGACCATTGAAACGGTGACATGTTTCCTCTTGCGGCCTAAGCCGATCTCCGACTATTTTTTAAAATGCAGCTGATGAATCGCAGACCGCCGGACGATGTCAACGTTATGTAAGGTGGAAATATGGGTTGGTAGCATGTTCCTGTGCTTAGACCGCTGTGAGAAGCCTTCATGCCAAAAAAATGTCGGTCGAGGGTACAAAGAGCGTGGTATTCTCGACGCCAAGAACAGGGTTCATCAAGGGTCTCGTGAGTAGCTGCGGGTCCTTGTGTGATAACTACCAAACTGTCAGTTCAGCCTGGGCGGTGAACCGTGTAAAAAAGTGTAGGTGCATGACGCGACTGACTCACGAATGTAAGTAACGGGTGTCGTATACTCCCAGCTGCAAACCTGATGAACCCAACACCGCAGGCATGGTTCCGTAGAGAGCTTTATGCAATCGATCTCCACGAAGTTGAAGGACCATCCGGTGCTCTACCAGATACTCCGTATATCTCCTCCAGGTTGCATCTCCCCCGCCCCCGCGGGTGGTGGACACGTATCCAGCCTCATCAGCCTGGCCCTTGCCCGCCTTACTCTCTTTCAGTGTGCTGATGCTCCCAATAATGAAAAGTCCCCGTTTGGCGCGTGTGAGCCCGACGTTGAGTCTCCGCCTATCAGCGAGAAATCCAATCTGCCCCGACGGATTGTTGCGCACAGTGGAAAAAACGATCACTTCCTTTTCCTGCCCCTCAAACCCGTCCACAGTCTTGATATCAACGTCGGAGAGCTGTAGTTTTCGATGGTCGCCTAGGGTGCTAGAGAAGCGTTTGCGATACTTCTCATCGGAGTTAAGGAGGCGCGTCAGTAACGAGACTTGAGCGACGTAAGGGGCAATGATGCCAATGTCTTCTCCACGAAGGTGCTTTCCCAAAACTCCGATCAGCATATCCCATTCGGTGAATACATTTCAAGGTAAACGAACCTCATTTTTCAGCAGGAGGTCCTCAACAACACTGCAGACAATGTGTGCTTCGTTCCAATTAACCCTACTGCGATCTTTGGCAGTCTCAGATCCCCCATGATCCAAGAAGACAACAGATCCCCGATAGCCGGTCAACGCATCCATCGGTAGATGACTCGAAAGTGGAGGGTGGAGATTCGTGGAGATATTTCCGAGAATATCAACGGTCCCATCTCGCAGGGAAAGCTCGTAAAACTCTAGCGACGGGAACTGCGATATGGACGGATGCATCCGATATTGGACATCCAGCATAATTGACGGCACCACTAAGCCACAATTATTAATGGAAGTAAGGCGTCAACTGAAACGAAAAAAAAGCACGACCTACCCCCTTCTTCGGTCAGCCTCTCAAAAAGACTAGTTCCAAGACCCTTCAGCTGCGCCTCGCGACTTGCGATGACAGGTGGGAGTTGCTTGTGATCTCCGATGAGGGCAACGTGTTGTGCCTACAGCGCTCATATATCGGAACTCCGCAAATGAATCTACGTGAAACACATACTCCTTTCATCAAAGGTATGAGGGATGCTGGCTCCGTTGACATGGACGCTTCGTCAAGGAAAACCACAGGAAAGTCAAGTACGTTGAGTGCAACGCTGGCCGATGTAATGCAAGTTGTACAGATCTTACACGACGTCAGAGCACAAAACGAAAGAGAGCCGAAATGAGCACCCACCACATCAGCCTCTGCGGTGATGTCCCGCAGCATTTCCTGATGGATGGCGTACAGCTTCGCGGCTACAGCCATCGACTGGCGTTCTTGCGCAAGCAAGGCCGATCGCATCTGGTCAAGACGCCCGGCAGCACGAGTTGTTGGGGCTCTCTGTACAGCTTCAATTCTCTTGGTCAAGTCCGATAACCTTTTCTCCGCGTCATTCTTCTCTTTGAGGAGCCTGTCTACCTTCGACTGGAGGGGATGCTGATCGAGCTTGTAGTCGAGAGTATACGCGTTGAGAGTGTCTTTTATCTTACCGCGGAAGCCGATGCGCAGAGGCTTCAAGCGAGCTTCTGCAAAACCTTCCACAAGGTTATCCACCGCCGCGTTGGTATATGCACAAACAAGGATCGGGTGATGCACTTCAAAGTGAGCCTAAATTATTCTTGAGATTCACCGACATGTCAAGACCAATAGTTGGTGCAGCCCACCTTGAGTAGTCTGACGGCCTCGACGATAGTTTTCGTCTTCCCGGTCCCCGGAGGCTGTGTTTCAGACAGTCGGTCAAATCACATGAAGTTTTCCAGGAACAATGCACTTACACCTTGAACTAGGGAGATACGTTCCCCGATCATCATCGCAACAGCGCGAATTTGAGTCGCATTCAAACCATCTAACACAGGGTCACCGTCCATCTCAATCGGGTCTGTTCGAGCATATCGCCGCGCCCAGCTCTGGATCCTCATGTCGTCCTTGAATGCACCCCCGTATTCACGCTCGTCTCGACTTTGGTGTTCCAATGTTTCATGAGAGACATAGTGCACTGCGTCTGGGGCTTGCAGGGGCTGATGCAGAGAGGTGGATGCTGGAGAAAACGAACGGAGAAGCACATCATGGAGGTGGGTGCCTTGTACGACGAACTGCTTGTCAGGTATTTGACCGGCCTCCAGTACTGCAGGATCATGGTTAAAATGCGAAATCGCAGCACGCATCCGTTCGAAAATGATGTTGGACCGCCCGACATCAAGGCGCCACAGACCGTCACTGATATCAAATTTGTGGTCGAATACGATGCGAAGTTGGGTAGCATTGCTCGCCATCACAGTGCCACGCAAAGGTACCTCCTGTAGGGGGTCAAAGCGTGACAGTAGGACTTGAGTCCCATTTCTGGTGATGAAAAAAATGAGTACGACTTTTGGACCACCTGAAATAAGCTATTTACTCGAATCTGTGCTCCGGCAGAATTATGCCTGGACCCAATGAGAAGCACGCGATTGGCTTCCGAAACTGCGGAGCCTCTACCCAAAACGCGTAGAGGTCCGTGATAGTGTAACCTTCCTCGCGTAAACGAGACAGGGACCAACTTGACAGACGGTCACGAAGGACCGATTCGTCCTCCGCTTGTTCAGCATCTAGTAGGGGTAAAAAACTGCGACAGTCCGGTGGCACCGGAATGTAATTTCTCTATGGAATCAAAAACTTACTGATCACGGTAACCCTGGATCTCTTCGTATAGTGGCTCGCCTGGCTGAACTTGGGTATACGAAGGAACGACGCGTTTCATGTATATTTTCTTGCCACCTCGGTTCCCTAGGGAATCATGGTTGCGGTGATAGCGCGATGTGGCTCGCAGTCTCCAGTCAAAGCGAGTGGAGGGGGCGAGAGGTGAATTTTCAGAGAAGTAAACGTCTGTCGGAAGTTCGTAGTGGGATGGCTTGCGGTGTGCAGCAGCAGCAGAAGCATGATAGGTAGCCGAGGAAGAAAAACTCTGAGCACGACATGGACGAGGACGCGAGTCGTGCACAATAGGCTTGATTTGTCTGGATAGGCCTCTGAAGTAGTTTCGGATGCCAATGAAAGTTGAATTCCGATGCGAGGCATTTGCTAGGGGACGCGCCACGCGCGAGGCAACGAGTGAAGAACATGCATTATGCATAGAAATATACGGCTCGAGTATAGTAAAATATCGCCCTCTGGCCAAGACAATGGTCGGCGCGGAGAGTGATTCAAGTTATACTTGGGACGAGTCGGAAGTGGTACGGGTCAGACGAGCCTCGGCGCAATGGATATTTGCAAGACGACACAGCCACATTTGCAGCCCCTAGACACTTACAAAATGTACACCAAACACCTTTTCTGGATTTTTAACGGACAAGAACTAGGATTACAAGAGTATCACAGACGCTCTGGAGTATCTACAACCCAAAATACGACCAAGCTCTCAATCGTCTAGACGTTCGACAAAAGCAAAAGAGCACCCCCGCCCAGAAGAGTGGCGGCGGCCACGGTCAACGCTGTTTCCCCAGTGGTGAGCTTAATTCCATAGGGACCATCCCAGCCCGGTGGGTTTGTCAAGGTGACAAGGGATGTGGGGACGGTAACATTGACGCCCGAACATGCCGTTGCATAGGCTTTCCCGGATGCATGAACATGAATGAAAGAAGGAATACCAATGTCGCAGGCTTACCTGTGAGTGCGGTGGCAGAACCAGCCCGAGGATCCGTACTTGTGGCGAACTTGGCAACAAGATCATTGAACATACATTGTTGGCAACTAGTGATTGCAGTGACAGTAGTTGTACCGCAAAGACACTGATCGTTGGTGCCACAACTCTGAAAAGGGACGTATGTGCGTGACATTACCACATGGACCCGGAGGCAGGTACTTACGCTGATCATGGAATTCGCACCGTTGCACTGGGCTTGGCACTGTGGATGGTTCGAAGTGCTTTGTGATCTGACAAGCTACCAGAGACTTGGCACTCACGTCGGTCAGAAGATATGTGTCTGTAACATTGAGAAACTCGTCAGCAGCCACGTTACCAAGGGTGCCGCCAACGTCAATAGTCAACGCAAGCGCTGGGAGGTAAATCAGCATCAGGCCGGTCTCAGGGGCGAGAAGCTGACCTTGACCAGCAAGACAAAGGAACAAGAGAAGGCAGACAATCGAGCGCATGCTAGCTGGCCGTGGATATCCTACCAGAGGACAAGGAGAAGGAAGAAGAGACCGTGGTGGTTAGGGAAAGAAGACCCTCCCAGAGTCCCATATAAGTAGTCGTACCAGCGTCATATGGCCGCCGGCGACCGCATCGCATATCGCGGAACGGACCCCGTGCAATAAGTCCACGGGGTCTGTGTGGGGAGCGTGTCACGTGCTTGCGTGTCGACGCGATTTGTTGATGTTGATTGGTCTCATATTGACCTTCACCCCGAACCACATTGTCCCATCCATCGTCGTTGACCACAGCACGAACACGATGACAACAGCCGTGTACTCTGGCTCCCTCCAGCCTAAGAAGAAACTAGAGCTCAAGGAGATAGCCTTGGCTCTCCGTATCAGTGATTCTGGAACGAAGGAAGATCTCCAACACCGAATCCGAAAATATCTTGATGACAATCAGGCCTCTCTGGAGGATGATCCCGCCTTCTCGGGTCTCTTCTTCAAACGGAGAAGAGCAGTACAGCAAATCATTCATGTGTGCGTCTCCCTTTATACTCGCTGTCCTCGTTAGCTCATCCCCCCACAGAAATTCCGCTGCATCCCCTGCCTCGGAATCGGCAGAGGTGATATCAGAAAAGAAGTTGCCTAGTCCACCTTCCACTCGCTCTACACGTCGCAACCCTCCCCACGTGGCTACCCCCGTGCCAGAGGCTCGGGAGGTGTCGATAATGCTCAAGAACGCTCCTATCTCGCCATCCGAGGAAGAGACCCCTAGTGAACTTCCCGCACCCACCCCACTCAAGGAGCGTAGTATTATGTTTACGTCGACTCCGCGCAGCATCCTGCGCAACATTCCGAAGCCGTCCCTGGAGCTTGCCGACACCACATTCAAGACGCTGCAGACAGGTGCGAAACAGCATGCTCGCGTGTATTTGCTAGCTTCCAGATCTGTATGTCAATTTTGATCACCCTTTGGCGCCACTAAGCCCTTTTCATACCAGACACTCTCGAACTCCCTCAATATCTCGCTCATCACTGCTTTGTTCGAGCTACTCTATGTTTTATATCAAGTCATTCCTTGGAACTTCCTGGAGGTATGAATGTTCCCTTCTGCTTCTGTTTCGCTCGTTGATCTCGTATTAGATCCATTTTCCGCGAGTCGTTGACACTGGCGATTGGCAGTTCGCGGTTCCTTATCCTCCCCTCACGACTTTCCAGTCCTCCGTGTTTTGGAGTGTTCTCCTCCACTGGTCGATACCTACTTTGATTATCCCTGCTCTTCTCGGCTCCATCATTTCATTCCACCCCGCAAACGCCACTTCTGCACGCATCAATCGCTTGCTTCCTCTCGACCCTCTCACGGCGTCCATATTGCGTCTAGCCGCCCAGTTCGGGTACCCGTACAATGTTCTCAATGCTACAATTGAAGGCATAGATGTCATCGGACCTCAATGGCGGATCCTCAACGCCGCCGTTGGCGTTGCCTTTGCCTTTGCAGAAGCTATCTTTGTCGCACCGAGCGCGTTTGCTGAGTCTCGTGTGCGTCAGAGAGGGGGTACACCCCGACGCACTGTGACAGTCGAAGAATGACTTCCCGGTAAATATGCCCCTCCGAATTGTCTATGAGTGTCACGTCCTATTCCTTAGTTCAAGCGTTATGATTTTGCAGTTCCTCGAGAAGATCTAAGCCAGCCTTGATTTTTGTTTATGTTTTGGTACATGCTATCCGTTTGTTCCTCGTCCCCCCTTTTTTGTTTCGCTCTCGAGTATATTTATGATTAGATGTATTACCTTGCGAGTTAATTACGTCGGATATTGATGTGTTATTTTTCTTTTTTTTATTCCTCTACCTCAGACTGGTCAATGAAATGAAATGATACCCACGTCGCCGTCGTCGTCGTCGCCAAGCCAGCTGTTTGTCAATGCACAGGAAACCACATCCTGTGCACGGTAATGTCATTGCTGTTAGCGCTGCGATACATCGTTTACGTGCCCGATGCACCGCGTCCTGGAATATTGATGAACGGCCAACTGATTCATCCAGTACTGCGGTGTCTACATACCCCGGTTGATCTCAGTTGACTCGGGTTCAGCCGGCGGAGTTTCATCTATATCTTAAACCTTAATCTTGTTTTACAAGCCATACATCCACACAAAGCCCATACCGTCATCAACAAATTCATCCTCATCAACATGGTACGTCCACAACGTCGCCCGCCCACCACCCGGCTCTCAACGACGATGGCTAACTCGTCTTCTAGGATTCATCAAAAGCACCCGTCAAGCTTGCCAAAGTGATCAAGGTCTTTACAATCTCCCAGTGACCCGTGTTGCGCTTTTTTATCGATCGGTTTGGCCCTTCTTGTCTAGGTCCTTGGACGAACTGGGTCTCGAGGTGGTGTCACCCAAGTACGCGTCGAGTTCATGGATGACACCACGCGAACGATCATTCGAAACGTCAAGGGCCCCGTAAGGGAAGAGGACATTCTCGCATTGTTGGAAAGCGAGCGTGAAGCCCGGTAAGCCCTCCCTCGCGTGTCGTCCTCCGGGCTGGAGCTAACGGTGACATCGACAGCCGCTTGCGGTGAAAAAAAATACGAGATTGCGGACGCAAACCCTCGCACGTCTGTGATCCTTTTCACGTCGTTTCTGTACGCACACACTTTCTTCTACGGGTTCGATGTACTTTGGTGTGGCGAGGTTTAGAATGTGTCCTCTTTTTTGCTAGCATCGCTTCTGTACATCACTGTCTATGCTACATGTGTGCACCCACAATTTCTGGAGCAATTTGCAGATCTCTTCATGCCTGAGAACATCACTCCGCCGTTTTGTGGTCGGCGATCGTGATCAAGTAAATGTCATCAACAGTCCACGTACTCTACTGGCAGCGAGGCGTTAATCGTTGTTTTTGAGAGATTTAAGAGAGCTGCTTGTTAGAGACATGTTGCTAGGAAGTACATTGCAATGCATACTGCTTTGGGAACTGTAACAACTATGATATCAAACAGCTGAAGCAAAAGAGAGAGAAGAGAGGAAGAGAGGTGATATGTATAGGAAGAGAGAAGAAAGAGTACGGCACACCCGAGAACGAAGCCTCATGAACGTGATCAGAGAGACAAAGAACCGTTAAAAACAGTCAACTAAAACATTACTTTAATCACTGCCAGTAGCCCTGTTGTTGCCTTGGCTGATACTGGTAAAAGTTGGCATCCGAGTTGCCCTGGGGATACCCTACATGGCCTTGTGGGCTTTGCGTGGCTTGTTGTCCTTGTTGGGCCTGTGGTCCGCCAGCGCCAGCGCTCGAGCCGAAACGGTTACCCCCGTAGAAACCACCCTGGCTGTGCGTTTGCTGAACACCGCGCCCCGACTGAGGTTGACCAACACCTTGGCCGACACCAACGCCTGCAGCACCGTCTTTCACGTTTTGAGAGTAGGGTTTGTATGCTGCCTCGGGGGACGTACCACCCGCGCGTTGGCCGAGCGAGGGGCCCGACGCAGTCGCGTTACCTTGACCGAGACCCATGAAGCTTTGGATAGCTTGTCCACCGTACAGCTGTGGGTGCTTGCTGTATTCGCTCGACGTGAGGTTGTTCATCCCTGGAGCGTGATTGTGTTGTGGTGCATGATGCTGATACCCGAGATCATCATAGGCCGAGGTTGGGTGGTGTTGTTGACCGTAAAGCCCACGACCATAATGGTCCGACTGAGACTGCACCGAGCCGGGACCTTGCTTGCCTCCTGGAGACGGGGCAGCGCCCTGTGTAGGAGGACCAGGCTGGAACATGGTGGGATACTTGACGAACGGCTGGGGAACACCGTAGCCTGAATTGTATGGGGTGCCGTAGTACTGATTCTGCGGGTACGGGTAGTAGTAGGGAACGGGGGGAGGGTAGCTTTGCTGTGGGCCTTGGCCGCCGGATGGTTGGGGTTGTGCGCCACCCTGGGGAGGTAGTTGCGAAGATTGGGCGTTGGAGGGTGGGAGGACATTGTTTCCTGGGAGTTGTTGGGAGGCGGGAAGACCTTTGACATCATCGTGACCGAGAACATTGCGGCTTCCTCCGAAGGCGGGTGATTGAGCGTACGAGTCATAGAAGCCCTGTATAACCTCAGTCAGGTACCTAAAGAACAAAAAAAACACATACCCTCTGATTGTCACCATACCCATAGTCGTTGTTAGCGAACGCACCCAAATGTGATGCCTGGGAAGGGTGTTGTTGGCCGATTTGACCAAAGATGTTGTAGTCTTGACCCTGTCCGGCAGGTGGGGTGGGAGTATGGAAGTAAGGTGCTTCTGCTTGCCGGAAGTACGCCGAATGGGCTGCAGAGGCTTGCGGCTGCGAGGGCTGGGTTGCGTGTTGAGATTGCTGGGCGGGATTCTGGGTGGCATCGAGATGAGTGGGAATACCATGGTGGGTATACTGGTGAGTCGGAAGTTGGTGCTGGGTCAAGGGTGCTTGTTGCTGGTGGTGGGAGAGGGATGGATGGATGGAAGCCTGGGGTTGTTGTTGGGAGAAGGCGGGGGAGCTCGAAATTATCGGCTGACTGACAGAGGTGGATATCGAGGGATGTGAGATGGCGGATGTGAGCGACGGTTGAGATTGAGGAACGGAAACAGGTGCAGGAGCGGGGACTGGCGCTGGGGCCGGTGCGGGTACAGGGGCGGGTGCGGGTGCAGGGGGTGCGGCCTGGTGTTGGGGTGTGGTTTGAGACGGTGCGGTGGTAGATTGAACTGGGGATGTGGCCACGGGTGACTCCTGGGCAGATGCCAGTGCCTGAGGCAATGGTTGAATAGGTTGCTGAGGCGACTGCTTTGCCCCGATTGAAACCTGTTCCGGAACTGGCGCGGGCTCGGTCCTGCCGATACCAATCAGTCAAAATATCAATCAAGCGAAAGAATCACTAACGGGGATAGCTCGATTACATCACCACCAAGGCTCAAACTACCGAACTGCATGCCAACTTTCTCGAGTCCTGGGTTAAAGCTCGAGGTGGGCATGACGACAGCTTGGTCGATTGCCTTGTACTTGTTCGCACTACGATGTAAAGCAGTAGACGACCGTGGAGGGACAGACATTGGTGACTTTGATGGTGCTGGGGCAGCAACCGGCTCTTCTGCTGGTTGTTGAGGAATTGAGACTGGTTCGGAAGGCACGGGTGCAGGAATCTCAGGTACAGGTTCCTCTTCAGGCAGAGGGGCAGGAGTTTCATCCTGGATATCTAGTTGAGTCTGCACCGGCGAGGACCAAGCAGCTTCAGGAGGAGGTTTGACCTGTTGCTCATCATCCCAAGTAGGGGGTTGTACGGTTATCGGATCCTCCCAACCATCATCTATTAGGTCCGAATCACTATTAGCGAGTGGTTCCGGGGCGGGTTCAGCTGGTTCAGGTACTGAAGAAGGGACGCGTGGAGCTACTGGAGGTGGTGCAACGGCAGGTTTTTCTTGTGGTCTGTGAAAGATATATGAGGGGGATGCGGGTAGAGAGGAAAAAGGAGCCCCATACCGTGCGATTTGAGCCCAAGAAAGTTTCGACGTTGCTGGTAGCTTCGTGGGCCTTGGGGCAGCTGATATTGAGGTGGTTGATGTGGCAGGTGCAGATGTCGTGTGGTCCTGTGCACCCCAAGGGCTGACACCCCACGAGGAGGGCGTCGAGGAAGAGTGGGCAGGGAGGGAGGGATCGGACGCAGGAAGCTCCGCGGTGAGGTTGGGATCAGAAGGAGGGTCGTGCGGTGCTGACGGGGTTCCATCTGACCAGTCAGGTTTGTCGAGGTGGACTGGGTCGGAAAAGTCCTCGACGGGCACGAAATCGGGTGCGGGTGAGGACGTTTTTCCGGGATGTGAGGAGCGTGAGGCGTGGCCGTTGACCCCGGACCCACCTCGTGCTGAGCCGCGACCGCGGGCACCTCTAGTTGTACCACCACGGCCGCCGCGACCGCCGCGGCCACCACGCGAGTCAGTGCGATCGCGAGGGATGGGATGGTCCTTTGGGCTTGGGTGGGAGGTGGTAGGCGGTTTTTTGTCTTTTTTGCTTTTCACGGAGCCCCACTGTTCTACATGACCTGGGATAGCAGACGATTGAGAGGGCGGAGAGAGAAAAAAAAGAGGGGAAATACGGACCTTCGCTGATTCTCTGTGCTGCGAGCTGTACGTCGCCGGCGACCTCGACGAGGAGAGACTGGAGGTCTGGAAAGAAGGATGAGGTGGGGCGGGAGGGGGAGGAGGACAAGGACGTGCCTTCGACGGAGTAGCCTGGAAAGAATTCCTGGAGTTGGTGTACTTGTGTGCGGTATTTGGAGTCGCCTCGACCTGGCTGGTCTGGCTGCTGCTGGAATCGAAAGGCTGCGGATTTGTACGACATGTTGCGATCAACACCAGAAACTCGCGCGGGTCTCCTCGTCCTCGTCCTTGCCAGTGGAGTTTCAATTTTCGACACGACCCCCCAATTAACCCC
>JBBPQV010000464.1:0-20450 GCA_038092675.1 Boletus rufocinnamomeus
AAACCGGGAGTCAACAATCACTCACGTTCTAGATGGGGTTTGGCAAGAATGATACGATCTGTGAGGCAACCGTGAAAGCACGGAGCAGATGGTTACTTACTTCCTAGATAGGATGCGACGAGGACGATACAGTCTATGAGACCACTATCAAAGCATGGAGTGGATGACCACTCACTTCCTATATGGGATGCAACAAAGACGATACGGTCTGTGAGACCATTATTAAAGCACGGGATCAACGATCACTCACTTTCTAGATGGGATGCGACAAGGACGATGTGATCAATACAGCCATGAAGGCTCAGAGTCGAGGATTGCTCACAAGCTGGATTGGATGTGACAAGAACGATACAGTCACTGAGACAGCCGTGAAAGCACGGAGTCGACGATCACTCACTGCCTAGATTAGATGCGACATAGACGATATGGTCTGTGAGACAGTTGTGAAAGCATAGAGTCGAAGATCACTCACTTGCTAGATGGGATGCGACAAGGCCAATACGATCTGTGAGACAACCGTGGAAGCATGGAGCCGGCAATCACCCACAAGCTGGTTGGGATGCAACAGAGACGATATGGTATGTGAAGCCACCGTGAAAGCACGGAGTTGACTATCACTCACGACCTAGACGAGATGCGACAAGGACGATACGGTCTGTGAGACCACAGTCAAAGTATGGGTGGGTGATCGCTCACATCCTAAATGGGATGTGACAAGGATGATACGTCTGTGAGACAGACGTCAAAGCACGGAGTCGATGATCACTCACTCGCTAGATGGGATGCAACAAGGCCGACACTGTTTGTGAGACAGCCGTGAAAGCATGGAGTCAGCAATCACTCACAAGCTAGATGGGATGTGACAAGGACAATGCGGTCTGTGAGACAGCCATGAAAGCACGTAATCGACAATTACTCACACGCTAGATGGGATGCGACAAGGACGATACAGTCTGTGAGACCACTGTCAAAGCACGGGAATGACGATCACTCACTTCCTAGATGGGATGCGACAAGGACGATGTGGTCAATACAGCCGCGAAGGCACGGAGTCGACGATTGCTCACAAGCTGGATGAGATGTGACAAGAACGATATGGTCTTTGAGACAACCGTGAATGCACGATCACTCACTTTCTGGGTCGGATGCGACATAGACGATTTGGTCTGTGAGACAGCTGTGAAACACGGAGTCGACAATTACCCACTCCCTAGATGGGATGAAACAAGGATGATACAGTCCGTGAGATAGCCGTGAAGCGTAGAGTCAACAATCACTCACTTCCTACGTGGGATGCGACAAAGACGGTAAGGTCAATGATACAGCCATGAAGGCACGGAGTCGACGACTGCTCACAAGCCGGGAATATGACATCTATACGGTCTTTGAGACAGCTGTGAAAACGCGCAGTCGACGATTACTCACAACCTAGATGGGTTGTGACAAGGAATGCGGACTGTTTGTTAGACTGCTGAGGAAAGTGTTAATGTACATTGACTTGCCACTTTGACGAAGTATCAATCTTAGACTTGTCGCTTTAGAGCAACAATATTTGAGAGCGCAGAGCGCCACGAGTTGGAGATGGAGTAGGAGCGATCGATGCGGTATGAGTGATCGAGCAATCGTCGCCGCCACACACACTCATACGGCTATGTGTCAGATTCTATACTATGTAAGTAAATAAATTTTCTTCCAGTCAACTCCCTCATAACCCACCCCTTCAGACGGCACTGGCAGCCAAACCATCAACTCAAGGGGTTATGTCTTATAGGAAACAATGATTACTGAGAGGTCATACTACAATACTTCTCATCGTGTTCAATTGAAATTTTTAGTGGTTCGTGTGTCGGAAGTCTCCCAAGGGGTATGGGTTATGAGGGAGTTGACTGTAGTAGTCTGAACCACCGTTTGTTGCGGAATTTGCAATTGGCCAGCGTAGCTCGGCTAAAGTGGCCTCATTCGTTGACTCGGATGTGTTTCATCTGAGTACTTCCCTCTTTCTCTCTGACTCCACAATCCCTGGCACGACCTCAACCCCCTCCAAGTTTTGTCACAATAGGTCCTGGACTCTACATCAGCCTCTCTCCTGCGAGCACGGCAGCACTTGCCTGTGGCGAATGACTCTGCGCCAAGGTACGTCTGCTCAAACTAACACCCGCTGCCTTGGGTGGCGCCGCCGCGTTCTGCAGTGTAATCTCGATCGTTGGTTGACCAATACATACTAGTATGAAACGAATTGACCGTTCCAACACAGTGGGGGGAGCCTGAGGACGCTAATAACGCCACCCGCAAATTATTCCTGGAAATACTCCGGAATATTTCCCCATGCTACCCAAATCATCGTGAAATGCGAGGCGTCCTTCTTCTGGACCTTGGAAAGGAGGAAGGGTAGAGAAAGAATACACAGCTGCAGTGCGTTTGGGATGCCCACTCACATACCGTTGTCTCTCGGCCATCTCTCGTCCCCCAAATACCCAATCCACTCCTCCCTTGGTAATAATACCTCATGAGCACTCTCATGCTGGACTCGTTCCGTGTCCTTGGAGACTTTTGTACCATCGGCTTGGCCTTGATCACTATCCGGAACCCCGTCACTCGTCACATCGCCGCCCTGCTTATCATCTATGTCGTGCATGCCTCCGTCTCTCTACGAACAGTCTTTGGAAGTTCGAGTATGTATGACGTCCGTGTCTTTCATTCTGGAAGCCTTGTAACCTGGTCGCACCCCCGTAACATCCGGGCTAATCTAATCCAAGTATCTATGCTGTTGACGGTTCTGATATCCGAATCCAATTCTAGTAATCTAATCGTACGGCTGAAATCGTACCGACGCGCGTAGCCAGTCACGCTTCCCGCCTAGTACCACGCACGCACAACGTCCGTAAATCACCACATCCAGAACCAAGACTAACCAACCCCATCACCACAGTCTCGGCGAGAGACATCCACAGCTGACCGGGACCGCCGGCCGGACGAAAAAAAAAGCATCTCGCGTGAGCACGTGTACATTCCATTTCCCACAGATAGATGATCGCGTGCAAGAAATCATGTCTCGCACGCACGCACTCACCAAGGGTCCAAACGTCACACCAACTCCCTCCGCACTGAATTTCGTCGCCGCCGTCCCCCAGAGCCCGACCGCAAAGACGAACGCGATGCAGGACACCACAAAGGTGGTGAACGTGAGCAACGAGAACGCCCGAACGGGGTATTTCATGATGGGATACCCGTAAAAAAGGGGGACCAGCGCGAGCGTGGAGAGGAGACAGAGGATGGTGGCTGGGCGTGACATGGCGTGGGTTGGGTCGGGTCAGCTGGGGTTCGCATGGACGGTCAGGAACGTTGTCTCACCGATAGGGTAAAAGACCATGGCGTTCGTCAGGGACGTCTCGACGTGCGAGCCAAAACTGTACCCTATCCTGATAACCATCATGCATCGTGTTCAACAAAATACGCACTTGCGAGCAGAAGATAGAAAGAAGTGCACACCGGGGTGGGTTGGGACAGTTTCCCCCAGAGTCATAGCACCATCCCCACACGCCGAATCGTACTCCGGCCGGGACCGAGACATCGATGAAGTAAAACGTGGTTATCAGAGGGACAGAGAATGTCGTAAATACCCTGCGAGAAGAACCACGTGAAATGATCTGGAATGCACCACGTAAGTGAAAGGACACTCACAGCAGCACGAACGACCCAAACATGAGCAAGAACACCACTCGGAGCGAGCGCAGCCCCGCAAGCACGAGGACGTCTTCTAGCGACCACATCATACCTCGCCGCTTGTTGTCCTGGGGGGATGAGAGACGAGACGGAAGCTTGTGATCATGACGTTTCGCAGACGACCTTCTCACAACGACACAAAATTAGCCTCGTCCACACATTGGTGTGAGTGACGATCGCCTGAGCTGGTCTAGGAAGATTAAATTCCACTGGAGGATGAGGATTAAATGGTCAGTTTCGCTGAAATGGAACTTGCGTTAGTACTTAGATGCAAGCACTCGTCGGTGTATGTCAAGGGGCAAGATAACTGTTGCGAAAATCCTTGTGGCGACGCACGTATAAGAATAGATCGTGTCCAAGACTCATTCATCTAGAGGTAATGACACAAATTAGTACTCACACAAAGAAAAAAGAAAGAAAGCTTTGAATTGATGGAAGAAATATGAGTACATTGTTTATAGAAAGCTGAAAAAAACAGCCTGACCAAGCAGGTAAAGGAGAGATGTTAACAGCTGAGAAAAGGAAAGGAAGTAACCAAGATTTGGCATGATTCCGAGCTAATGATAGGAATCACATTGTATTAGAGATGACAATGGGAATTGGCGTTCAAAGAGACGTTGGGCGTGCCACCTGCACAAGAAATCAAGCGAGAAAGCTGGATAATAAGGATAGAAACTTGACAAACACGTGGAAATTAGATAGATAGCGGTACGTGGGGATTCCCGTTGCACAAACATTCGTAATTCACGTGGATGGCATGAGTGGGTTCCATGCGTTGCTGCGACATATGAAGACAACTGAATAGATTACTGCCGCCAACGCCGTCCAGCCCGATGTGTGGTTGATACAGATGTAGTTGATACAACATTTGTTCCGCGTATGAATGGATTGCCGAATAAGTGTTGAAAATTTGACAAGTTAGATGGTGATTTGTCCTAGAAATCGGTACTCCAGAAATTAGCGGCTCGAGAGGTCAATGCTCGCTCCCAAACTGCTTCCGTTCTTCTCATGCCGTAACCCGTCAGCGTGGTTAAGTGGGGCTGTTAGATGCTGATGACGGTGTTGTTCTTCTTCAAAAAGTCTCCGTCCCAAGTCTGTACGCAGATTTGCGCCTAATCCCGACTTCAATGAAATCGCAGAGCGGGGTACGGTAGCTGCTGCGGGTGAAGGAGAAACATTGATAAAATCATTCAGATTAAATGGGACACTCCCTGGAGTAGGCGAAGCTTGCGGATGGGGGAACAGATTTTCTGTTCGTCCCGAGGGCGATAGAGGGGCCGGAAGTAACTGGGATGATGTGGGAGAAGGCGCAGATGCAGGAGTCGGAGGAACTACTGTTGGCTCCATCGGGGCAGCGGGGGCCAGCGACCCTGAGCTGTCGCTTACAGTATCGAGAAGATGTGGCTGGCTCATGGTCTGGGAATTTTGGCTCCCTGGTAAGGTGTCGATAGTGAGGCTGCTTTCACTCCGCAGGGGACTTCTCCCGTCATCCCCTCCGGAGAAAAGTACCCTACCCTTTGAGCGGAGCGAAGCACCGCCACCCAACGCCCGGAACGCAGCCAAGTCCTTCGCGTCTCTGTCCCGCGTCGTAGACGGGCGTACGGGGGATGGGGACGTGTGCAAATATAACATCAAGTTTGCTGCCTCTTCGTCATCAGCCCGTGGGGTAGAGTACATGTTCTCAGTATTCACTCGAGGCGGAGTAGCGGCCCTGGCAACAGTTGGAATAGAGAAGGATGAATCCGCCGATGGCAATAGCGAAGAGGGTGCGGTGGTAGTTCGAGCCGAACTTTGGGCATATTGCGAGAGAGAATGAAAAGAACCTTCGGATCCAGCAGACAGAGAGGAACGAGGAGACGACGCGCTGGCAATTGATGGACGTGATTGGAGAAGTGACGTGAGAGTGGCTACAGCCTTCCTCTCCACATCCGCAGCTTCCTCCGCGGATTCCTTCTGTTTTCCCTTGCTGCTCTTTGTTTTGGTGCGAGAGGCCTCTTGCTTTCGGTAACGCGACTGGGCGCGTGTGCCCTCAGCAATACTGCGCACTACAGATGCTGAGTCGGCTCCCCGTCGCCCCGAACGTGCACGAGATCCGGCTGTCGAACGAGAGGGTGCCTGTACCGGAGGATCAGCTGAATTGTGCACTGTACGTGCTTGCTTCAGCGGGGGCGGTCCGAGAAGAGCGGTATAGAGACTCTGAGGCGAATTCGAGGAAGATGGAGGCCCCGTGGGATAATAATGAGAACGCGAGGGTGCCGTTGTCGATGACCCAGATACGGCTGAGGAAGGAATGTTACCACTCCTGCGCGTCTGGCTACCCTGCATAGTAAGGTTATGATAATAGTTGTTCGCCCCAGTAGCCTTGCGCTTGGTGCCGATCAAGCGAGGTGGGGCAACTGACGTTGCATGGGTCTTGGCTTCGAGATCATTAAGTGGAATGTGCGGGATGTTATGAGTAGCTTTGTATGAAGCATAGGACAAGCGGGCGCGGAGGCCACGGACTACCTGGAGACAGTGAGACAGGGGATGTTAGTCGGGTGTAATTCAAATTGCCCACGGCACGAGTGCACAGCAGAGGTGAGCAACACATCCAGCAGCATGCCAGTTCCTCCGGGGGATGGAGGTACGGTTGCAGGCGCGATAGACTGGTGTGCCAACGCGTCTCGCGGGTGCCAACGAACACGGGACTTACCACGGAAAGCTCAGCACTGGCCAAAAATTTTCGAATGGCCTTCTCTCTCTCCTCCCTCTCCAACGGATCCATGTCCGTCGAGAGGGACGGGCTGTGTGGTTGTGTGTATGTCACGGGGGGCGACGGAGAGGTCACCGAAGACGACGGAGTGACCATTGGCGCGCGTCCGCTGCTGGATGGGGGAGGTATATGTACAAGTGGTACAAAGATATACAGCGTACGCTCTGGAGAGCGACGTGGGTGCAGCTTTGGACGCTGTTGCGGGCGACGATGGGGATGCGCTGTGCGCTGTGTGAATTGGTGAGGAGCGCGTTAGGGAGCAGCCACGCGCGACGCGCTCGTCTTATTCATCCTAATTCCCACGCTTTTTATACCCAGACATTCCGAATTGTGCCTGGTTCAGCATGTAAATATCCTACGTACACTTTTGAGGGCTCATATTAAAACACGATGAGAACACAAGGAGGAATTTCACTAGGGTTTCTTGCTCTTACCAGGGTGGGTCCACGCGTGTGCTGTTCGTCTGTTTCCGGAACATGCTGAGCTGGCCTGAAACAATCCGGGTGATAGTGCCGGATGGCCCGTAGTAGCAGGCGTAAGTCCGACTAATTAGAACAGCGACAACCTCCGGAGTTCACGTGCAACGTACACGTTAATAACGGTCACATATGGATTGGCGATATCGGCCCACGAGTGGCGCTATATCAGATGATCTCCTTTGAATCAAATCCGCCATCCCGAAGGAACGCCACCCTTGCCGGCCTGTCTTTGCGAGCCTTCACCACGATGGGCAGACGCGCAACCGGATCCGTCTGCAGTGAGTTCCATCTCATCCCAGTACCATCGGGGCAAGAATCCGACGCGATCATCACCCCCCATGACGTCTTCCACCCTCAGGGCATCAAGCATCATGACAGTGATGCCTACCTTGGGCGTGAATGTTACGCGCCAGACATCCTTCCCTGTGTCCACGGGCAGGGTGTTGCACAGAAACGACAGGAATTTATCTCCCCAATCTAGGCAGATGAGCGGGTCCCACGCTCCAGGTCTACCCCGAACGGTCCGGGGTATCTCGACGGTCCGGAACGACCGAGTCGTCATGAGGTGCCCAGATGGCTTGCGAAAACCGACGACGATTTCCTATCTCATGGATAAATTATTAACATGCTGCCACAGAAAACCTGATTAGCGTACTGGCACTCCCAAAAGGAATGACTGTAGATAAAATTTGAGGAGTTTTCTAGACGAGGCTGAGTTATTTGTTCGGGAAAATAGATTCCTAGATGCATACTTTTCAAATTTGGCTTCGTCTGAGGGCCCTCGAATAGTCAAGGACGTCTTCAACTCGACAAAGTTTGCCGTGTTTCCGGAATATTTCCCTGTTGATATTGAGTCCCAGAGTCCTCGACACGACAGCATGATTTGCTGAGCATACCCCGAACACAGTCGACCTCTCCTCCAATGACAACCCTGCGGTCGCCGAGCTTGGTTTTCACAACGCTACACCATTGAACGTTAGTATTGACGTCCCCACCCCAACCTTGGACAAGCGACGAAACGTTCCCTCGATGCCCTGGGGTCGAGGTTGTGCAGTAAGACTCGAACGCATAACCATAATATGTCTGACGTCGATTGCGAGGCTCCATCTCATTTCTGAAGACGTGATAAGCACATTGCATAATGGTGGGGAGGAAGTCTCTTACTTCTCCTTGAGCTTTGCATCGCTCAAGTGTTCCTCAAAGTAGAGGGTCCCGCCAACACGCATGACATTGAGTTCCCAACTGTCCCTCTCTTCATAAGGCGCTATGAGTATCCTCTCTCACAAAAGTAGGTGAAACCAATATGAACAACCACGCTGAATACGGACGAGGAACAAAGGGTCTCACTTGGTCATGATCCCTCTCCAACTCATGACATAAATGTCAGGTACTGTAGACTGGGATGAAGAAGGTCCTTCGCACAAGCTTTTTTTGAACCGTGACCACGCCCGCAAGAGCGCATCCAATCGACCGCGTTCATCCGGTCGCCTGGTCCACCTATCGTACCCATATCCTAAGTCAGCTCCGCGAGGAGGGTCGACATAATAGCGCATTGCAGAATCATTGAATTCGAGAACGTGATCAGGGGTGTACGAAAAAGTGAGCAATTGAGTTGGTTGTTGAAAGGGCGGTGGCTTTGACGGTGCATGCGAAAGGCTTGGGTAGTCCAGAGTGATGTTAGATGGTCGTTTACGGGAAGGCGCAGGTGATTCATCCTCCAACTCGGCGTCGGCTGCCTTTCGTTTTTGTGCCATTGAAACGGTCGCTGTTATCGGTCACGCGTGGATGTGAAGTGAAAGTGAAAGACGTTTGTTGATTTCGCAAGCTTTTGCCAAACACACAGCCACGTGGCGTCACAGCCGAACAAACCGAGTTAGTCTCACAAATCACTGACACTTACTGTCTCCACAAGCCACCCTTTGATCTTTGATCGGTGCATACTAAGCGAAGGAGAGGATGTCTGTGCGCATTCCTAAAACAAAACCAAGCTCGAGTCTTTTCGTGGTCCTGTGGTTGCCAAATCAGTCATGAGTCTTCGGTAGGGGCGCCCGTCGTCTACGATGTACAGTACTCAGTGGATACTCTCAGGTTTCAGGTTTGAAACCTCTCGGGAAACAGCACGTCTCATCCGCCCTTCGGTTGCCTCGTGTTCTCCTCGAGGGTTGAATGAATTACTCGAACCAGCTACAACGTTTACGCTATTCCTGACTAATTTAAGCCCTGAAACTCCTCCCTAGTAATCTCGACGTGGAAGCTGAAACACAACTTGACATTGTGCCGCAGCCATGACAAGGCCCGACGATACTGGACAACTGATCGTTGTTGCGCTGACACCTACAAAGTGCCACTGGATGCGTGAGCAGCTAAAAGCAGTTACAATTACTAACACCATGTACGTTTATTAACTTTCACGCGTCGTCATTTATATGAATAGCCGGTGCCTCCGTCGCCCATTTGAGTAAACGCTCATCTCCCTTCTCTCAGTGTTCTCACCACGGTGCTTCCGAAACTATTCGGTTCCTGGTCATTTTGGCATTCCTCAGCCCTTGAATAGGGTCACCAGCATATTCAGAACAATGCCCGAGACTCAGTAATTGATATTGGAGTCGACGTCGAAACTTTTCTCGAGCCGGATCACACTACGAAACTGGAATGACACCAGCCGAGACTGCGGCGATGCTCTCTCCTGCAGTGCAAGTGACCTCATCACGTTAACACGATTTTAATGCATGTCTGCGCCGTGCGCCTCCATGCTTACACGACCCCCTTCATAAGGCAGTTGGGGTATAAGCACACGCCGCCTCTCCTCCCCAGTCCAGACTTTCTTCTGTACCCTGACGAACTCGCATGATCTTCTGTGCGTACCCCCGTCCAAAGTCACCTTGCCGTACGACTAAATGGGATCCCCTAGTTTCTAGAAAACCAAAGCCCACGACGCTCCCACCTGGTTGGCCCTCGCCATACCACAACAAGTGTTCCCAACGCGATTGTATCTTTCCGAATAGCCCGCAGACCGTCAAGGGCGTCTATCAGTGTCGTGGTGTCCCCGGCGGCTTCTACTGCGAAGGGACGTACAAGATATCTTCCTCCCGTGCACAAGACACGGAACGCTATCTCAAGGAATTGTCCATGGCGCGCCGCGCCGCCGAGGAGGAGCAGCGGAAGCGAACTATATCAGAGATGCGGAGACCTGATCCGAGCTATCGCCGACGTGGAAGAGATACCCCTGACTACGTCGCAGTTGACGACAGGAAACACCCCGGGCACGGTCCTCCACACCGCACCAGCCATACTTCACGTTCTTCCCGACCGAGCGACGTCGGTCACCGGCCGCCGCAACTCCCATTCCGACGCCAATTCCATACAGAGCAGAGACCATCTTCCCAAGTCGAGGCAGAGTTCATCACGGACCAAATCATGATGCATCTTTACCCTGAACGACAGATCCAGCCTAGATGGTGAGTTGTCGTTCCCCGCCTCCATCAGATCCGGCAAACCAAATGCTCTGCCGCAGGATATAGCTGTATATTCTAATGCCGACCATTATGCATTTACGTTGGCCATTACAGCCACGACTCTATGAACGACTATCTCATTGTACATCATTGCACTAACTTAACGTACACTTGTACTGGACTATCACATGTATCTCGATCATGGAGCAGCTGGTCTGTCTTTGGCATACGTATCACTACATATACCTGGAGTAGCGGACGAGTTCATCCCGAAAGAGTGGGCATGGTCTAGTTCAAACCGGTGTATGAAGGCAGTGAAGACTTGTAATTAGAAACATATCATACTACACAGCGCGCTAATTCACTTGCATTTCTGTACATTCGGTGTGTTGTACAACATCGTACATCACTGGTACGATTCTTACAAATCGACCTCGGTCTGCCGTGTCTTGAGCTGCACGAAGAGACCTTGGCACGATCGAGAAAAGCTTCGGTTGACTTGGACTATTGCAACCGTCATCAGTCAAGTCTAGAACCTCCGAAAAACATCTCACACCACATGATAACACCCCACCACACCGACATCACGTCCCTGTTCAATCTTTGACCTCCTTGATGTCGAACACCGCCAGGATAGATAGATACCATGGCTACTATCCAGAAGGCTCGGGCCTTCGCCGGAATCGATATTTTTCCAGATCCTGTGCGATGGGCATCACAGCGTACCTGCTCTCGCCCGAGTCTCGAGCATGACCCATTGGACGCCCGTCTCCGACCTAAAGCCGTATGAACGTTAATATTGATATTGTCGTTCGGCGATATCGTTCGGCGGAGGCGAGCGTCCGCGTCAACATAGGTACCTTTCCAGGCATTGAGCTTCGTCAGATCGAGATAAATACTCATCTAGAAACTTTATTTTCGTCGCGTGTCATCGAACCTGGCGCGATGTTTTTCAGCCGAGGAGCGCACACGTCACGACGTCGAACGTACGCCGCCACCACCAGACAAGCTTTGCAAAGACGGCCGCGTGTAGCCCTAATATGACATGAGCGCAATGCATGACCGGATATGAGTATATGTGCCCCGCGGACCGGAAATAGCCTCCGTACACGCACACGTCGTCCTTCTGGCCGTGGTCATGTGTGATATCCTGTACTAAGGCACCTCCCGCCCCATCACCGCCCGTGTCAGAAATCAATCCTTTTTGAAGCACGAAGGGGAACTTCAACATTACCGATCGGTAGTATTTGACATGGCACCATTTTTCGGACCACCTCCCGGTAAGTCGCTTCGAGGTTAAGTAGATCATCAACTCGGACGCGTGATCAGGAAATTAAAAAAAAGAGTCTGGCACCCTATTTCCTCCCATCACGCGATTCAATTTCTGCCTGGGCTTTTGACATTGAGTATGTGAGACGCGCCCCCGAAACCATTTTACCAAACCTTACCATTTCGACCGCGGGTTTGCAAGGATCATCAAGAGAACGGAGAGAACACTGGCAGTCGCTGCAAGTCAAAGGAAATCGAGAACGAGCATAGTACTCACCAGCATGGCTAGTTCCCGGCACGACAGGCTTGATAATGGCAACTCCTTCAATCCTCGTTCTTCTCGAACATCTCTCGTTGAAACCACTGCCATCGAATGCCGCGGTGCAATTCCCCTCCGCCACCTGCTTTCGAACGAAATCAAAAAAAGGCAAGTCTCGCAACTCGCGCGTCCGAAGCTTCCAGCATCTCTGGGCATAATATTGCAACTCGAATCCAGCGTCAGGGAGTCGCTTGGGCAAGTGTTATACTGTTTTGTTCCAGACGTGGTGAGATGGAACAAATTGTCGAGCACGGGTGGCGTAGACTAAGGCAGCACCATGATCCAGGGGTCCGACGAGAGAAAACTGAACATTGAAATTTGATAGCCATTCGTGCTCATGTTTTGATTTTCCGAGGGATATCAGCGACGGCCATACTGAAAATGTGGGGCATTAAGTCCGCCTACGTCATGTTATCGGTACATCATCCCAAACCGCGCCCAAAAGGTAACACGAAAAGCGACAGGAATGTGGCATACAACAAAACGTCTAGAAAGCGACACAACAAAAGATAAAAAAGCGATAACGATACTATACAGGGAGGCAATGAGCCTATTCAACCGTCTAAGATGATATTCAAGTATGAGACGACATCGCAGAAGCCAGCACGCCACCTTGCACCCTTTTTGTAAACCGGTCCCCGTCATCCGCCGAACGTCGGCGCTTGCGTCCAGTGACGGATTGGGGGAAAATGAAATACTGCTCTATTGGGGGTCTCTTGGACTTTGGCAGGCTGGGCTGGGAGTAGCCACCAGACGTAGGACTGGTTGGGTTGGAATGGACGAGTGACTCGATTGTCATGGCTGGCGTGGCAGGATCCTTGAATCTCTTTTTGTACTAGGTTGCGCATGAAATATCAGGCCTCATTACAACGAATGACGCTTACGGTTTCCAGTTCCGGTTTGCCCCGCCATTTCGCAACGGCCTCACAGAAACGAACCGCAGCTCGTTCCACGGGCTCAGCGGGATAATGCCATGCCAAATCTTCCATGTGCGTCGACAAGTCGGGGGTCAGCGATGGAATAGCGTAGAACTAAGGTTCCAATTATCAATCTGACTGAGCAGTCCATGCCGAAGAGAGTACTTACCCTTCGTAATCGTTCCTTCATTTCAACCTCAAATTCAACCTCTGCATTTTCCCTACGCAGCGGTACGCCACTGGCCATGGCGCTTAATGACGGGAACATGATATGCGCTGCTTCTCTTAGTGTAGGGAGATCATCTGGGTCAAACCACTCGAATATCGAGTCTCCCTCGTCTTCGTCGTTGGCGGACGGATCGTCTGACGTCCCAAGCCCGACTGAGAGTAGACAGGATGCGGCCGTAGGTCCCCTCCAACCACCAGTGAGGTACCCTTCCAAAGCGGCTCGAGTAAGAAGTCCCGCAAACAGCATGTACCAATCTCTGGATGGCCGCAGGGGACTCGCTTCGCTCTCTGATTGCGCTTTTCGAGCGTGCATGGAGGGCTGTGGGGACACGGAAGGTGCTCCCCCAGATCTCCCTCCCTGAGATTCGCGGTCATACTCGTCATCCCCAAGTTCCTGGCCCAGCTCCATCGCGACAAGTGCTGACAAGCGCAAAAACCGGGGAATCAGTTCCGAGAGTCGTGTGTTTCCAGCGCCGGGACCCGCATAGCTGGCATCTTCTGCATCCTGTTGAAGCCACCTGGACTTCCTGCGCAATACGCTACCGTTGATCCCGGAATGAGCAAGTCCGGAACCGATACCACTGCCATCTTGCCAACCAGTGATGCCTCCGCCACAACCGCCCATGCTCTTCCCTGAGCCAATTTGGGGAGGACGTGAAGTGATCTCACCTCCCCAGGCGCCAGCTCTTCCCTTTGCCGGTCCTCCTGGTGTTTTCACAAGCTGTTTCGCCTCGACACAGATCTCACATCCGGTATGCAGATGCCTTGGGCAACGCAAAGCAGGTGGAGAGTTTGCCGTTGAGGGATCTGCGCCTTCCATATACAAAAAACGAACTCTGTCGTTCCAGACAGCTTGATTTCCCGGTTGCTTCGGTGAATGTTAAATTTTTCTGTGAGAGCGCAGGACGAATAGCGACGTACAACAATCCGTTGCCCTTGTGCACCGGGAATAGGCATTGTCGAAGGAAATGGGAACAGCTGTCCCCCGGAGGCTCCGGATATGGATGCAAGCGCGATAAGCGAAGGCGGGACCACGCCGGTGACACCTCCGGACGAACTTGTGCAAGTGGAAGGATGAGGCGACAGGTTCTGGTGTATCGGGGAACTATTTGTGGACAGAGACTCTGCCGATTCTTTTTCCGAAAGAGAATTGGAAACGACGATCGGGGGTGGGTGGTGATGATGTCGATATGGCGCTATGGGGGCTTGACGAGCGAATAGATCATTGATGACAGTGCCAAGAGCAAGACGGAGACGGACTCCATTCGGCAATGTGTGTGGGTGAGACGCCTTTGATGTAGGTTGAGATTCGCGGCGCTTGGGAGAGCCTGGAGGAGATTGTAATTCCTCATCAATGGGAGCGACGGGGTGCAGAGGTGGCGGCTGATCGAGCATAGACGTGACGACCTTTTCGAGGGCAATGGCGCGCAGTCTGAGGCTACTTGCCAAAATGAAATCTTGCTTCTGCATTCTGGTATCTTCGTCTTCATGATGGGTGTCTCCGTGCCCTGCCGCTCTGGCCTTTAGTTGATCGACGCCCTCGCCATCACTAGAGACCTCGTCTTCTTCGTCGTACTGCTCTGGACGTTCCCGGAAGCGGAAATTGGGTGAGGGGGGACCACCGGTACGGTCAGTCATACCGAGCTCTGCGCGCGCTTGGGCAAATCTGGTGCGAGCGTGTACCCAGAGCATATGATCGATGATGAGCGTCCTGGTGGACTTTTCGCGAGGGGGAATGGAGTGTAGATGGTGAGCATGCTTGTGCGCGGGTGCTTTGAACGAGCGTGGGCCAGCTGGTGCAGACGGGGACGACTGTGGTAATGGAGGACCTCTTGATGCGGGCTGTGCCGATGGGAAGACTGGAAAGTTGGCTTGGAGAGAGGAGTAGGACATGGCGTGCCAATTTGTGCTACGTACGACTCCTCTTCCGGTTTATCTTCGTACGTACACGCCGACTCCCAAATACAACCGGGACACTCCCTGGGAAGAACACTTGAAGGCGGCTAGCCGAATATGAACAGGAGCTTGTAGTCAACGTGTGAGCTGTGGCCAAGTGGAGTTGGCACACGTGCGGAAGTGAGCGACTTTGCGTGTGGCCGTTCAAGACATTCGCTAATCAAAGTCTCTCTCATACCGTAACTGAACTTCCTTTCTTGGTGGTTCGTCGCACCATCCTGGTGTCACCGCCTCTCGAAAAAATAAAATACAGATAAAAATAAAACTAAAGCAAAGGTGGGCTATCAAATAAGTTCCGCAAAGTGGACACGAGGCGGATGATCGAAATCGAATATAGTATATACGCCTTGCAAGAAGACGTCCCCGATGATCATAAAACCTGCCAACACGAGTGGGCCTCGAATCGCGGCAACACACATTAAAAGGAACATACCATCAAAGTCGAACGCACCGATCCCAGCGATGCAATCTGTAGACCCAGCTTCGATAGGTCCGAGGTTCCATGCGTGTCTAGGCACCGGAAACTCTCTTTCTCCAAATTTCACTGTCGGTGTCCATGAATGGATGGAAGCACATGGAACTGCAGGACGTCGAATGATGTGATTATAGGTTGATATAGGGACGCAACGCACTCGTATACACGCCGCCTCGCATAGATTTGGCACCAGGGATGCCTGAATAGTAGCTATTTGCGACGGTGTATGGCACAAGGATAAGCGTGGTACCGGTATCGATGATTGCAGGTTGACCGGTGGTCCCCGGAACTATGTGGTCGGGACGACTGATGTACCCCAACGAAACTTGCCAGTAGCCTTCCTCCGTCACGTCGACAGACACAAGCGTATCGTTCTTGAATGCAGTATAGTCCGCGTCACCAATGATCATGTTGCTTTGTCCAGGGATCGTGGAGAGCTTGAAGCTGAAGAAACGTTTAGGCAGTTGATAGCTTTCGTTCAAGTTCTGCATCAGCGTTCGAACACGCAAGCTCGAGATCTCCGGGAATGCTAAGCCGGAGATACCATCCGCGGGAAAATCGTACCCAAAGTCCTTTGACGGCAAAATTACAGCACCAAACTCTTGATTCGTGACCTAGTGGATTATGTCAATCATCGTCCGAACACCAACGAGTAAGATCTACCGTGTATCCACCCACTCCAACTGTATCTACATACCTGAGTCCAGCGGCTGCTCCCGAACCATATACAAAGGTTGCACCCAAAGGAAACTTGGGACCCCGAGAAGTGCTTGACTTGGAAGCATCGTACGTGCGATGCCCGTAACAACCCAGAGGACAGCCTTTGGCGGTCACCCCTGATGAAAAAGATAAACCCAACTTGCTGGTTTAACATGCAGACTACTCACATAGGTCAGAGCTACCTGTGTCAGGATCCACTTTTCGGAAAGTGAGGCGATTAGGATAAGGATCCAGACGCAATGAGCGATGTCTTACCTGTGAGATTTTGAGGTGGCGTTCCAATCGTGATGTTACCGTACCACATAGATGCCTGATCATTGTAAAGAACAATGGATCCATTGCTTGCGCGTTTTGATGGACTTGTCGGGGAGGATCCCGAAAGCATGTCAAGTGGATGGCGCGAACCCGTATTCCGCTCGTATGCCGCAAAGGTATTCGTGTACTTCCTGAACGTTACCCCGGAAGTTGAGCGAGGAAAGTGACGATGGAACAGACAACACACTCGTTGGCATAGCTGATGAGCCGTGCAACTCTTTGGGCACCCAGGAACTGTTCGCCCGTGTCCGACTGGATCGACATGGGATCCACCGAGTCGAGTGAGCGACGCTGCAAAGGGATCCGAAGAGCTCGGTTTGAGATGGCAGGCATCGCGCCCGAAAGCATTGCAAGCGAAAGGACGGTCCAGAGACGTGGAGTGGACTTCATCTTGAGGAAGAATGATGATGGATTGAACGTACTTGGGGGGAGCAACACGACGCGGTTTTATATACCTGCTGAATGGGTATGCGGCTGACAGACACGTCGCCTTGGCGGCTGGCGGAATAGGTTGTCTGTCGAGTGTTTCTAAATCCTCATCTTATAACCTCAGTGGTTTGGCACGGACTCCGAGCGACTGCTAGCGAGAATCGTCAGTCACTGGCAATGGGCATCATGATAGTGAGCGAGCAAATCTCGAGAATACAGGCCTGCATGCAGTTCCGGAGCTGTCGCGAAACGAGTAACAGCTCCAGCCTATAGCATTGTAAGTAAGACACTCGACACAGTGTATAGGGCCAACGTGTGAGTTCAAAGTATGTTGTCTCTGGTGACCAGTTGACCAATAACAGGGAGGCGCACAGAAGTTTGAAGATCATCGTGGGAAAATAACTTCTTGCTTTAGTTAACATTGAACAAGGACCAAGGAACTTGAAGGATCACACAAAGATACAGACTCGATGTCCAATTGAGCTATTGCAGGTGTGACTACGTCCTAACATGCGGGTGATGTTGCCTCTGATTTGCCTACTAAACAGACAAGGCACCCAAGTTTGTTATCGATTTCCAGACTATACATCATTCGTTGATGATTTTCGCCGACGTCACCAATTTTGTCCCCGTAGCTTGTCTGCAAGTTGCCCCAAGGATTCTGTCCCGCTAGAATCTTGGGGGCAAGTTATGCACTCCACTGCTGAGGGTGTTTTTGTGATAGGAGGTCACATGTTCGTTTGAACTCCATAGCTTCGCTATTCCATTTCGCTTCTCAACAGCCTCATGGGACATCATCTGCTCATGTATATGGGTACTTAAACTCACGTCTACGTGGGCTGGACCATTCTTATTTGCGATGCTGGTAATGTTTCTTGTGGCATCTGCGTCATTGCCCCTTCTCGCGAATCCACAGAATGTGGCTTGCCAAGCCTATAGCCACTCGTTGGAGCCCGTTCAAGTGGATTTACCCTCGTGCGCTAGGCCAATGTACCTGGAAATCAGACGCTTGGTTCCGAGGAAGCCGCCTATACCTCGGATTGCAAGACTAACGTCCTTCCTAATACTCAGAGAACTTGCCTGTCCAACTTGCAAGCCGTCAAGGTCTCCTTTCCCGACCACGTTGCTTCCATTTGAGCGGAAGTGACACCTCAGCAAATTATCTTAACCTTGGAATTGCGTGTAGTGAGGGAAGATGGAGAGCGGCGATGCTCGATGCTCGATGCTCGATTGCTCAAAGTACTCAACAGCCAAAACAAAAGCTGTGTTACTTTCGGGACGGGTGGTTTGCTACTAGCAGCCAGTTGCCTCGCGGGTCTATCTGGTGATCCCAAATCCAATCTTGTGGGGTCGCTCTTCCAAGCCGACTTCCCTACAATAAGTAATAGGAATCCTTGCATTCGGCGCCAACTCTCCTGATCACAGATTACTCAACAAACGCCCTATCCGAACACCACGATGAATAACGAATGCCTCTAGCTTTTCGTCGAGGAGATTAGCAGTAAAAAAGGCAGGATACCGTTTCATTCGATGATATCACCTCGCGTGACAACGGTCGCCACTTTGTCAATGCACTACCGCTAAGAACTTCAACGACACGGCGCTCAGGGTATACCTGATCAGGGACGGAGCGCTAGCCTCTGACTCGGGTGCTTCGCCATACTTGTTCGTACTTGCTTGATGAATTCTATCCCATGCGAAGCCAGCTATCGTGTCTTACAAGCACGCTTCCCTATCCTGGCCAGATCTCGCTGGTTCGGGCGAGTAGGATGTGCTCGTGCGTGTCCCTACGTATGATCCTATACTTGCTGCATTCAACCTGATGAAATATCTCGGTACGTTCCACGAGACGATCCATGTCACCAACTTCGATCAAACAGGAATGATCACTGGCCCTTCCAGTGAGTGGAAGTTGAAAGAACACATTACACATGCTACAACACTTCGGTAAGCGACCGCCGGATAATTGAGTACGAACTTTGGGTTTACGCCAATCTAGGCATTAGCCCTCGAGAGCTTCTTTGTCGACACCACCGTCACTGTACGGAATACTGCTCTCCTTCAACGAAACATTGTTCTCGATTCGGCCATTTCCAGAACATTCCAGGGCCCAGCCCTGCCTCATGTGGCCCTGCATCTCACCTTGCCTCGGAATCCCGAGGTGAAACTCCGACGCTACCTCGAGGTTGCCTCAACCCTACCTTGCGGAAACGTTAGCTGAAGCCACTCCTGGGCACTATGCCAAGTTCTGTTCCGTCGTACAGAGCTCAGGAACCGGCAGATTGAGGATGTTAACCGAGATAAATAGGTGCTCATTTCTTCACAAGCATCTGTAGTGGCTGAACCGATCTCAGTTGAGAAACAAGGATGACATAGTAGTTTACATGATCTTACGCAAGGAACGGGGCACCGTGGGTGATCCAATCCCATCGGACATCTTGGCGAATTTCCCCCCTTACGTGGAGAAGTACCAAACCATCTGCCAGCCCTTCGGAGTATCTCGAAAAATGTTGTATCATTCACGATGTCAAGGCAACCACCACGCATCGGGTCAGCCAGATGTGGGCATATCACAACACTTGGTGCCCTCCCAGGTTTACTGCCAGGATTGACTTCTTTGAAGAACTCGTTCAAAAATATGAAAAGTCATGGGTATATCAATCCACACCTTGGATCTGATCTGACAATCTTCTGTAGGCTCGTCCAGATCCCCCACCGACACCACAGTGCAACAGACGCTGGCATTGATAAACTTGAGAGGCGCCTAAACACTCCTTATCATAGTTGAGTAACGTGGTCCGAACCAGAACAAAACGCTCACCCCCTCGCTCCCTGCCGTTTTTCCATTATTCTTTGTACCAAAAGTCGGCGCGAGCCTCGCGAGGATATTCTCCGACGTTCCCTGTGAACCCAAGTTGGTAATTGCAATCGATGAAGTATTTCCGCTTTGCGACGACCTTGGACCGCAATCGGAGGTCCACAAGTTATTCATCCGAACCATTCCTGTCGTGTGTGGCCGCAAGTGATCTGCATGCAGTGCCTGAATGGCAATAATACACTCTGAAGACTCTGTGGATGGTATTCAAATCTGGCATGATTGACGTGGGTCGACGGGGTGAGCTGGCTAGCCGACTGCTCTGGCCTCTGCCCAAGGGCTTGTCCATCCGCTCAGGGGCGGGGAATGTAGTCATCGAGATACCAACGACGTGGAATGGGCATCTCCCCGACTGCCAAATTATTTTCGTTGATTGGCTCGAATTCATTTTCGAACGCCAGATATAGGAATAGGAGGACACTCAAACACCGTATCTGAACTTCTTGCACTGGGTATGCATGGACACGAACGTCGCTGGATCACAGGAAGAGAACGAATCAAGGTCGGTTGGTCCAAATTCCTTTCTCACAACGTACCA